>JACXGI010014631.1:0-18738 GCA_016801175.1 Esox masquinongy | reverse complement strand
ATGGAACACAGTGAAGACAGTCGTCATCAAGTGGAGAAAATATGGCACAACAGAGACATTACCAAGAACTGGACGTCCCTCCAAAATTGATGAAAAGACGAGAAGAAAACTGGTCAGGGAGGCTTCCAAGAGGCCTACAGCAACATTAAAGGAACTGCAGGAATTTCTGGCAAGTACTGGCTGTGTGCTACATGTGACAGCAATCTCCCGTATTCTTCATCTGAATGGGCTATGGGGTAGGGTGGCAAGACGGAAGCCTTTTCTTACAAAGAAAAACATCCAAGCCCGGCTGAATTTTGCCAAAACAAACATCAAGTCCCACAAAAGCACATGGGAAAATGTGTTTTGGTCTGATGAAACCAAGGTTGAACTTTTTGGCGTAAAAACATCACTGCACATCACCCAAAGAACACCATACCCACAGTGAAGCATGGTGGTGGCAGCATCATGCTTTGGGGCTGTTTTTCATCAGCTGGAACCGGGGCCTTAGTCAGGGTGGAGGTAATTATGAATAGTTCCAAATACCAGGCAATTTTGGCACAAAACCTTCAGACGTCCGTTAGAACGCTGGAGATGAAGAGGAAGTTCACCTTTCAGCACGACAATGACCCAAAGCACACATCCAAATCCACAAAAGCATGGCTTCACCAGAAGAAGATTAACATTTTGGAATGGCCCAGCCAGAGCCCAGACCTGAATCCAATTGAACATCTGTGGGGTGATCTGAAGAGGGCTGTGCACAGGAGATGTCCTCGCAATCTGACAGATTTGGAGCGCTTTTGCAAAGAAGAGATGTGCCATGCTAATAGACTCCTACCCAAAAAGACTGAGTGCTGTAATAAAATAAAAAGGTGCTTCAACAAAGTATTAGTTTAAAGGTGTGCACACTTATGCAACCAGGCTATTGTGAGTTTTTTATTTTTTATTTTTCCCCCTCTAAGATTTCAGTTTGTTTTTCAATTGAATCGTTCACGTAATAGGTCACATTAAAGGTGGAAAAAGTTCTGACATGATTTATCTTTCTCATTCTTTTACATCACAAGAACCTGGCATTTTAACAGGGGTGTGTAGATTTTTATATCCACTGTATATGTAATTACATATGAAATGTATATGTACAGTCATGTTGGATATTGGTGTGATTTACTCATTTTTGTTCATTGCAAAAATAATGTTGTAATCAACACATACACCGATCAGCCATGACATTATGACCAACTGCCTAATATTGTGTAGGTCCCCCTTTTGCTGCCAAAACTGCCCTGACAGTCAAGGCATGGACTCCACTAGACCTCTGAGGGTTTACTGTGGTATCTGGCACCAAGACGTTAGCAGCAGATCCTTTAAGTCCTGTAAGTTGCGTGGTGGGGCCTCCATGGATCGGACTTTTGTCCAGCACATCCCAGAGATGTTCGATTGGATTGAGATCTGGGGAATTTGTAGGCCAAATCACCTTGAACTCATTGTTGTGTTCCTCAAACCATTCCTGAACTATTTTTGCTTTGTGGCTGCGTGCATTATCCTGCTGAAAGAGGCCAATGCCATCAGGCTATACCGTTGCCCTGAAAGGGTGCACATGGTCTGCAACAACGCTTAGGTAGGTGTTACATGCCAAAGTAACATCCACATGAATGGCAGGACCCAAGGTTTCCTAGCAGAACATTGCCCAAAGCATCACACTACCTATGCCAGCTTGCCACTTTCCCATAGTGCATCCTGGTGCCATATGTTCTCCAGGAAAGCGATGCACACACACCCTGCCATCCACGTGATGTGAAAGGAAACATGATTTATCAGACCAGGCCACCTTCTTCCATTGCTCCGTGGTCCAGTTCTGATGCTCATGTGACCATTGTAGGTGCTTTCAGAAGTTGACGGGTCAGCATGGGCACCCTGACTGGTCTGCAGCTACACAGCCCCATATGCAACAAACTGCGATGCACTGTGTTCTGATACCTTTCTATCAGTACCAGCATTAACTTTTTCAGCAATTTGAGCTACAGTAGCTCATCTATTGGATCAGACCACACGGGCCAGCCTTCGCCCCCTACATGCATCACTGAGCCTTGGCCGCAGTGATGCATATCTGCCATGACCCTGTCGCCAGTTCACCGCTTTTCCTTCCTTGGACCACTTTTGATAGGTACTGACCACTGCAGACCAGGAACACCCCACAAGCGCTGCAATTTTGGAGATACTCTGACCCAGTCGTCTAGCCATCACAATTTGGCCCTTGTCAAAGTCACTCAGATCCTTACACTTAGCCATTTTACCTGCTTCTAACACATCAACTTTGAGGACAGAATGTTCACTTGCTGCCTAATATATCCCACCCACTGACAGGTGCCATGATAACGAGATTATCAGTGTTATTCACTTCACCCCTCAGTGGTCGTAATGTTATGGCTGATCGGTGTAGTTCTGACTTTTTAATCTGGAACTTTTTCTCTTTAGGAGGGTGAGTTAACCTCATATTTTTCTATTCTTCCTTATTTCTCATTCTTCTTTTTACTCTTTCTCCTCTCTACCTTTTATTGTTCTCTTTCCCTCTTCTCACTCCTTTTCTCTTCTTTATTAGGCCTAAATCAGCAGGATAACCTTCCTTGACACCACTCTCCTCAACCAATCAAGTCACTGCAGTCGATTCAAAATGGATTCCCCTTGTCGATTCCTCCATGGAAAGCCTCTTCTTATCTCTTATGCAGGACACCTCCTTCCTGCCCATTTCCAATTCCGTCTCAAAACTAATTTACCCTTACACAGTCTCTGCTTCTTCCCCCTCTTATCTGGCATTTTCTTTCTCCCTCTCTCTAGATATCTCGCTCACATCCTCATATCTCATCGTGATGCATCATCTGCCTTTCTCTCACCATCCCTCCCCCGCTTTTTCTCAATCACACATTTTAAGGATATAACGGTTCATATTCTAACCAAACCTCAGAACGGGACAGCTTGGTTTGGTCTGCTCTGTGAAAACATTGGCAAAAACATTTCTTTAAAAATGCGAACAAAAACAAAATAGGAGGGAACTACTTTTATTTGTAATTAATGTAGATTTTTATGTTTAAATGGTCACAGTGCAGACTGAGCAATCCAGTGACATGGTTTGGTAGAAATGCATGTACCAGTACATCCATATTCCGCTCTTATTAGTTTGTCATTTGGTCTATGGAACAATGGAAACAAGTATCTTTGAATTTGTCTATTTGCTTTTCCCTCTCTCTTGCTTGTATGCAACTATAATAAGATATTTGTAATGGCATTAATGATTATTCAGCTACCAAATGAGGCTGAATTTGTATCCTGTTTGAATTTTATTGTAATCCTGCTATAGAAGTATTCAACAGTGCGGAGCAACTAGCTACAACAGTGTTTAATTTTCCTGATATCTGACCAGGATTTTACTGCCTAGGTGCCTTTTTTTATTTTCAATTATTTTGTTAACTTGCAACATGTTTTTGGTGTGACCATTACCCTTGTAAAATATCTTTGCATACTTTTATGTTACATGGGAACCTAAATAGGAAATGTAAGAAAAGAAAAAAAATATTGTGACATTATTATAATGATTCTTGGTCATGTTACTACTTACAAGCACCTTCTAAGTTTACATATTGATTACTTATTTGTTTTATTGACAACGGAGATCTATGCATCTCCAGTTTTTTTATTTTTTATTCCTCTCATTTTATGTTTACATTTGTAAAAAAAAAAATATAGGTCATATTTATAATGTTTTTTCCATTGCCATGTGGCTGTAAGAAGTTGTTGAATATTTTAAGCTACTACGATAGTCATGTAACCACAGGGTCAGGAATGATGGTGGTGTCAGTGCCTATCACATTGACTTTAAAGAGAAACCACTTGGTAGTTGTAGTGTCAGATATTTGGATTCTGAATTTTAATGGCATTTTGCAACTTGCTTCTCAAAAGCTATAGCTTATTTAAATAGATTTTCTCTGGAAACAAAAGATAATCATTTAATATATTGAACTACGCTTTGAAAATTGTCACACAACAGAGACACAGAAACACAACTGTTAATGGACACTGCAGCACCAACTGTTTTTATTTGACATTTTCTTGTTTAAGCTTCTGAGTGAAATTTGTCTGTTATTTCTTTTAAGCTCAATGGTCTGCGTGTTGTTCCTACCACAGCTGTCCCTTATTAGTTCCAGTTTTCTTAAATCCTTATCTCTTAAAAGCTTGCTTTACTCTCCCATGACAAACGGAAATAAACTTATGTCAGTTTGTGACACCTCTATTAAAAGCCATGGCACATGAAACAGAGGTCAGCTATCTTGTCAGCCAACAACCTAGCTACCTTGTGACCTAGCTGTTCATTAGCTACATGTTATACATTGACATCAAATTTAAGGGATAACTTTGCAAGCTTTAGATAAGGGTTATATTTTAGATGTGATCATATTGTGAGGCCATGCTGAACAACGTTATGTTAACTGAATATTAAATATTTTCAATTAACACTGTAGTTTAAACTGTGCTCACTGATTTCCCATATTTCAGTCAGTAGTTGAGTTATGAAGAAGGGAGCAATGTATTTTAGCGTGAACATATCTAGTAGTGACTAACCCTCTAGCTAGTCAGTCTTTTCAGTATTAGCCAACACCACCAAATAGAAATTTCCTGTATGCAATGTATGCCCCTACTCTTGAAGGCACTTTGACCTTGTGTAACTCCTTTATAATCAGTGCAGGTATATACTTGATTACATATTGTGCATTTGCATATATTGGTTTATAAGAGTGCATGTGCGATATCAAAACATATGCACTACCTTGAGATTATACTTTGAAATAGTTAAAGTATAGTTGTTTTATAGGTAGAAGTAACCACAGTATTGTAACCATGTGAAAATGCGATTGCCATGTCTATGTCTATGTGACATTTCTGTATGTCCTTGTAAAGAAGCTTCACCAATGTTGCTAACCTTTTAGGAAAAGCAGCAGTAGTAGAGCCAAAGCAGTAATGGCGGGGCTGACCAATTCTGAGACACACTGGGTTTTCCAGCCAGTTAGGCCTACGTAGTGGAGGATTGAACTATGTCACACCTTTTTTTTTTTTTTTGTCAGTCTTATTGTAAACGCTGTGCTGTCAGTTAGCGATACTCCTGTCCCGGTGTTGTGTATGCACACCAACTTCGCTTTGTTCCATTGTTATGGATGTGTCTCTTAACCTTGTTTGACACTGACTGAAAATAAAGACTCATTTTGAGCACCCGCTTTTCTTCGGCTGGATGCCTGTGTATACCAACGTCTGGGAATACCACACATTCAAGAGGCGCTTTACCTCACTCACACGCGCCCCTCCTGATTGACCTAGTTTTCTACCCGGAAGCTCTGAAACATGTTGGCTTCACTGCCACAGACAGTTCCATATTCAGGAGCATCAGATTCAATTAGATTTTAACTCCTACGTGAATTTTACACTCGTACCCCCACTCCCTTTCATGGACTGATCCTACCTTGTATTCATACTTCCCTCTAAATGGAACACATTTATGTAAAGACTATGGTGGAAATTTCCACTTGCTCTGGCCTACACTAATCCAATGTTTTTACAAGCTTGATGGAAGTGATTGAGTGCATTCTGCGTAGAAAAGGGGAGACATGAAAATTCGATTAAAGCATAAATTTGAGATCAGGGCACATTCATAAATCATCTTAGAACATGTTTATCTGTTTATCTAGGAATTGATCTTCACCATGTTTATATTATCATATTCATTATTATTTAAGACAAAACTGAGCTTGTATCTGCACACTTGGTTAGGTACAGACAACTGGTCAGAGAGTATGTTTGAGCAATGGCTTGGTAAGAGCCATTTAATTTATTTAATCTCTAAACTTTCCCAAAGGACAGGATTTTTGCATTGGTGGTACAGCATCTACTTTTAATTTCAGAAACCATTAAAAATCTAACTTACGTGTTTTAGAGAAATTTAAATGGATTTTTGCCAGACCGTGTAAGCGGAGCCGGCCAAGAAGAGGGGAAGTGTCTCTGAGTGAGCAACCGACCCTTGTTAAATAGCATAATGGTTAGAGACACAGACTGCCTTGCAGGGGACCGGTGTCTGAGCCTTTCCATAGTCAAAACAAATTATGCATTAGGATTTGTTCTGGATAAACAAAAACTTAGTTGACTACAACCTTCAGTAGCTACGTTACAGTAAGCTTAAAATAAAACTACGGTTATATTGCAACAAGTACGCATCAGTGCATGCTTTTTGGGGTAATATACAGTAGATCACAACCCTTTGTGCAGTACAAGAGGAGGGGTTTCCACGATTCTCTCGTTATCAATAAATCACCTATATTGATAGTTATTGTATCAATGTCACTCACAAATGAAAGAAAATAGAACATTGTAGTGGCATGAACAGAAATAGCACAAAATAAATTATGCATTAGGATTTGTTCAGGATAGACAAAAACTACAACCTTCAGTACCTACGTTATAGTAAGCCTGAAATAAAACAGTTTACAGTTATATTGCGACTATTTCTGGTGGATTTTGGAAGCACAAAATGATCTCATGTCGAGACGCTATACCGACACACTGCACATGTTTAGCTTAGTGGTGTAGTGGTTAAAGACACAGCCTCTCACATGAGACCCTGGTTCAAATCCAGTAAGGGCAACAACATTCACCCCTTCTAATCGCGGGCTGGCCGAACTACGCTTGCCTGGTTCCTTTTCTTGTTTTTATGTTTTTTTTATGTTTAGAAACCAAAAATAAACATGTTTTCCAGTTTGGAGAAATGCATAAACTGTACTGTAACCATAGAAGAATAAAATGTTTTAGTGACATTGTGATATCCGGTTATCTTTTGTCTCCAACTGGAAATGCACAGTTTTTTTTTTAATAATGCCCTCACTGACTATGCCTCACAGCTCCAATCCATGAGCCTAATTTTTTTAATGATGAATGCTGGCACTCGCATTGGATTAAATGTAAAAACACATGCATATAACAAGCATTCCAGGAATCGTGGCATTGAAAGCACCCTGACCATGCTATATCAAGTGAGATACACTGTAGTTGTTGAAATAAGTACCCTACAGGTAGCAAGCAACATAAAGGAAACCTTGACAGTGTCTTCATCCATGTTTCACATAAGCCACAGTAATCACACCAACACAACAAAAAAATACTATAACGAGAAAAGGAACCAGGCAAGACTAGTTCGGCCAGCCCACGATCAGATGATTGTTGTTGCCCTCACTAGGATTTAAACCTGACTCTCATGTGAGAGGCTGTCTTTAACAACTACACCACAAAGCTGTACTCGTGCTGAATGTCGGTTATAGCGTCTCGACATTAGATCATTTTGTCACGCATTAACATCACGCCAAGTTTGAATATTTTGCTAGATACCATTAAGCATTGTGTTAAGCTGATTAACGTTTCTTATTAAGTTTACTAACCACCACAAATGGCATCTATGAACTGTATGACTTTTGCCACTGGCTGTTTTAACAGCTTGTTAGCCAGTAATAGGCTTACTAGTATCTACTAACTTACTACTTGGAATAGTCATAAGAATTGAGCAATTGCTAGCGAGACTGAAGAAGAACTTTACACTGCCAAAGCTATTTTATTTCATGGCACAACAAGGCTTGTTTTTTTTTCATTTGTGAATGACATTGATACAATACCTCTCAATATAGGTATATGATACTTGACTTTTTCGTCAAGTGAAAACGAGAGAATCGTGGAAACCCCTCTTTTCTTGACCAAGGGATTGTGACCTTGCCTACATTACCCCTAAAAGCATGCATGGATGCATACTTTGAAAATCCACCAGAAAAAGTCACAATATAACCATAAAAAGTTTTATTTTAGGCTTACTACAACGGAGCTGCTGAAGGTTGAAGCCAGCAAATTTTTTGTCTATCCTCAAGAAATCCTAACACATGATCAGTTTTGGCTATGATGAGCCTCAAACACGGGTCCTCTTGCATGGCAGTCCGCATCTCTAACCATTACGCTATTTAACAAGGGGTAGGCAGTCAGTCACTCACTCAGTAAGAGACATTCACTCTTAGCCTGCTCCGCTTATGTGGTCCGGCAAAAATAGAATGAATAGAATAGGCTTGGGTGTATAGCCGTATGAAGTAGGGAAGCGCAGGGTGCAGTAGCACCCTGTTGTTGTTTCAGCCTTCACCTTTTACTCCACAGCTTGGCTACCGCTTCGCTGTATTCTTGAGTGACTCTGCCAAAACTGGCATGCTGCGTTGTCAAAAAAACATAAAATGTCACTGTAGAGTAAAATGTACAGTACTGTCACAATGCCACCGAGTTTTGAATTAATGTTTAATTGGCATTCTGAGTACATGTCCACCGGACCACTTGGCACCGAATTTAATGTTAATTTCCCTGCCATTAGCTATGCACTATGCAAGGCCTGGCCTGAACAAATTTGGATGAAACAAGTGAAACCCAATTTAAATTAGTCACGCCTCACAACACAACAACCTATTCAAACCCATTGGACAGAGCTCCAAAAGGTAACTTAATTTTGTGAGTATTTTCAGAGGGCCGCTGGTTCACTGGACAAAGTGCTGATACTATTTTATATAGTCAAATTAATGCCAAAACCTATTTTCTTCAGGATCATGTTTAAACAGAGGAGTTGCAATGGCTACATTTATTGAATTTTGTAAATACAGCACGCTAGTTCAAGATCAGAATTACACTAACAGTTTCCTCCATGTTTTCTTCTATTTACGGCAATGTTGCAAACTAGCATATGGTACTAACTACTCTCTAGAATATATTTTAGAACGGAAAGGGAGAACAGTTTTGAACCAAACCAACCACACCAGCGCTAGAAGCCTCACAATTCCAACCTTATTTTAATATACAATTTTTTCCAGACTTCCAAGGAGGCGTGACCTTGCAAGACTATTTTACCATAAGCTGCCTTCGTTGTTGTTTATAGATTTCAGGCCAGTCTGTCCAACTGGCCTAAAATCCACCGACCATGCCAGCCCAGGACTTCCAAACTTGGATTCTTCACCTAAAGGATCATCTGAGACCATCAGTCAGGTCAGCGATGAAACTGGGTTTGCGCAACCGAAGAATTTCTGTACAAACTATCAGAATCCACCTCAGGAAAGGTTTGTGGATGAGTGGTTTGCTAATGTCAATGGTGTTAACAGAGTATCTAAAGGTCGTGGTGGGTTATGACATGGGCACGCATAGGCTACGGACAACAAACGCTACCTGTTCACTTTATTGGTGGCAATTTGGGTGACCTACTAATGACCTACTAATCATATGTGTCACCCATTGAGCATGTTTGGAATGCACTGGACACCATGTTTCAGTTTCCCACCAAATCCAGCTACTTCACACGGCAATTGAAGAGGAGTGGGACAACCTTCCACAGGCCACAATCAATTGTCGGATCAACTCTATGCGAAGATTTGTTGAGCGGCATGAGGCAAATGTTGGTCACACCAGATACGGACTGTTTTTCTGATGCACACTTCTACCATTTTTGTGTATCTGTGACCAACAGGTGCATATGTTATCTCAGTCATTTGAAATATTGATTATGGCCTAGTGAATTCATTTCAATTGACTGATGTATTTTCTGTAAGAATCTGTTGATTAAACAAATTACTCCACATGTTAATGGGTACAATTCTTGCTGTCACTCCTAAGGGTACACTTAAAATAGTTGACAGACCACCATTTTGACACTACCGATTTGGATGTGGACAGTGAAAAATACTTACCAGTATAAAATTGTACCAACTTGTGGTCATTTCTCATCTATTACTTTTCAATCTGTACAGATGAAGGAAAGGAGACACCTGAGTTAGCCATTTTAATAGATACACCGTTGAAACACCATATTGCCTGCAGGCTTTTGTTCTATGCCAGCAAAAAAACAAAAATCTGTATTGTCTGAGAAGGGTTTTCTCAGGAATGGATTGGGAGACTGATTGAACTGTCTGACCCTGGTATTGTTTCAGGATGGCAGTGGGGCTCTGAGGAGAGCAGGATCGATGGGTAGAATCAGGGAAGCCCTACGACGAAGCAGTGAGTTGCTAGTGAAGAAACTACAGGGGAACGGACCCCCTGAGCCACGCAACCCCAAGTAAGAGAGAGAAACACACACACAGTGATCACATTTTGCTGTCCTAAATGTAAGGATTCAGTTTGAGTAAAGCAACAATTGTAATAATTTATACCATCTAATAAAATTAAGAACTGAACCATATCATTCAAATACCTGTTAATTTGGCTTTCAGATTTCAATACTTCTACTCCTTTTTGAGCTGCAGATAAAGCCATTCAAATGTTTGATTATATGGACCAAAATAGGTTTTTCCTGTGGTAAAAAATAAATAAATAAAATAAATATCTATATCCTTATGAAAACTGTAGTTCAGACTCAACTGGCTTTTGAAAAGCCAAGGAGATGAGACATGGGTGATTTGATTACATTCTGCGATTTGACAAAGCAGCAAAAGTCACAGTTTTGCATAGTTTTTACCATTAATGTTATTATGTATTTAATTATTTTGTTTATTTATTTATATTGTTTTTATATATACTTAACCCCTTAATGCAGTATACTCTTAATGCAGTAGTTTAAACAAAATCACTTACCACCAAACATTTCTAGCAAAAGCACTAAAAACATCTCACCCACATGATATGGACTTAAAACAATGAAGACACATGCACCGTCATGTCAGAAATAGAGTAAAATATTATTGTTCTTCTGTTTGAATCCTAATGTTTCAGTTTTACTCTCTATATATTATTAAGTTGTATCTTGATCAAAAATGCTAACTGGGTCAATAATCCCCTTGTGATTTTTCAACATCTTGTCAACATGTACCTAAAAACTGGAACATTTCTTGTACCAGCCTGTCTTTACAGGTCCCCAAAAACAATGCTCCCTAGTGGACCCACGGTCAGGTTCATGTAGCATTATAAAACATTTTTCAACAGAACAAATTATAAATAAAAATATTTCTAGTTAAGAATCACCAGTTGAAATCTTAGTTATCCACTTGATGCCTAGTTGTTGTTATATACAGCTCTGGAAAAAATTAAGAGACCACTACACCTTTTTCTTTCCTTTCCAAAAAAGTTGGAAAGGAAGGTTTTGAGTGAGGAACAGAAGGGTTAAAATTAAGAGACCACTGCAAATTGATCACTTCTGTTCCTCACTCAAAACTTTTCCTTTTCAACTTCTCAACTATAAGAGTACTTCTTATAGGCTAAGAAGTACTCTATACTTCTTAGCCTATAATAATGTGTGTAAGGTGTATACACACCAGGTTTGTTTAACACAACTGAAAAACACTGTGACTCTGATTTAACTAAAGTTTCATAAGCTGAAATAAAAGATTGCAGAAATGTTCCATACTCACAAAAGCAATTATTTATTTGAAATAAATGCATGAATTCATTTAATTTGACTGATTTCCTTACGTGATCTGTAACTCACTCACATTTGAAATTGTTGCATGTTGTGTTTGTATTTTTCAACTGTGCTAAAATAAAGACATCATCTTGCTCGTAATTATTATTTATATTGTATCTTAAGATATATTTTCTGGCATTTTTTATGCTTTATTGGATGGAAACTGTAGGGATAGAGGATGCGGAAAGAGCCTTGGGACAGGACCCATGGGGAAGCAATAAATTACCACTTGAATTTTTTACCTTTCTATTCACAGATTATCGACAGAGAGGGTAGTAAAGATAAATAATGCTGGGAGTATTATTTAAATATTATATGATTGACTGATTATGGACAAACTCAAACTTATTGTTTTTGCCACATTATAGAAAAAAGTGATGTTTTTGCTTTACTGTAACGTAATGCTATGCTATTCAGTTCTAATATGTAGAGAAATATAATTGTGAATCCTTGCAAAAAATATCAGCTTTTGGTCAAATTCATATAATGAGTGTGACTCTACAAGTTGTTCACAAACTACCCATCAAGGTTAGGGAAAGGTACAATCCGCAGCCACTCGTAGCCATGTACCTTAAAAGATTTAAATTTAACTTGTTTTTTATCTTGTGGTATAGGGAGGTCCAGCGTTCTAAGCTGCTGTGTTTGCTGCACAAACAGTGCTGCAGCATATGGTAGATTTCTGCCCACTGATATTTCAGTAAACGTTTTTTTAGTAGTGGAGTTACTAAATCATATATTTAGAAGTATGTACTTGACAAAATAAAGAAATTATAATGTCAAAATTCAAACATCAAACACCCTCCTCTGTTCTTAGGTCCAGTATATTTTAAGTGGCCTCTGACACAAACAATGACACTGCCCAAATACACACTCAGCAATGTGACACATGCAAAAAGTAAATTGTAAACTAAGAGCACTGAATCATTAAGCTAAGCTTCTCAATTATTTTGTTCAGTCTACCTTTAACCCAGCCGGGAATTGCTGTTTTTCTTTTCTGCAGTATGAAACGGGCTGCCTCTCTGAACTACTTGAACAAGGGCAGTGACGATGATGACTCCTTTCAGGTAACACACCCCCTAGCGGAAATTCTATTTATACTTTTGCTTAGCTTGCATTATGGCCTTTTAAGCGCTGTAATAGCTGGCTGCTTGCCAGAGTTTACCTCAGTCCACCCAGGAACAATATCTGTTCTGTCTTCTGGAACAAGTTAGGTGATAAAGCATGACTTAGCAAGTACAACTTTTTAACATTATCTGTGTCTCCCCCCTTCTGTATCTGTCTCTTTACAGAGTCCAGTAAGTGGCGGGAGGCTAAGGCAGAGCAGGATCCTGAGTTCCAGTACTGTTGAGCTCTACAGTGATACCGGAAACTGAACACACACATATTTCCTACAGTTTTGCAAATTATATCTCGTTTAATTTTCACTTGTGCCATTCCAAACCTAAATGAAGTCACATTTATGTTCATAAATTACATTATATTATATTTTAATTTGTCATCCTAACTAGGCCTTGATTTGATTTGGCTGCAGTGGAAATCTAGTGGAAAGCTACAGAAATGAACCTACATTTAAGTACTTACACAGTAAAGGCCAAGTGTTAAATACCAATGAACCTGATTAAAGTTATTTGACACACTTCTCTCATGGTCAGAGAGCTAATGTTTCCCAGAGCTGTACTTTACAATGTTGTATTTTACTTCAAAATCACAATGTATTTTTTCTGTTTGTAGCTATTTGCAGATAAATCCCAATTTCAGGTCTAGCCTAAAAGCACTATTTTCATATTTGGATCACAAACAGACTAGCACAGGATAATGCTAAGTTATATCCATACTTTGTATGGATGTCAAAAGTAGATATGCCAATGTTGAAAAGTGGATACTACATTTCTCTACAGCTTTCATCCCCTAGATTACTGCTGAAGAAATATACAGTGCCGTCCATAAGTATTGGAACAGTAAAATCAATATTGCTGAGGCATATTGAATTACGATTAAAAGATGAATGTCAAACGATAGTACAAATTGTCACCTTTTATTTCTGGTTGTTTCAACAGATACATGTTTTACCAAAAAAGTATAATAGCACTCAGAGTTCCATACCCCAAAGCAAAGTATAAAAGATAGTATTTAGTCGCAAATCCCTTGCATGAAATAACAGAAGAGTCTGCGACGCATTGACATCACCAAACTCTTGGTATCATCCTTTGCCAAGCCTTAATTGCAGCCATTTTTATGTGTTGCTTGTTTTGGGAAGTTTTTGATTTCAGTCTTCTTTTCAGCAAGTGAAATGCATATTCAATCTGATTTAAATCAGGACATTCTCTGTACACTTTTTTACCCTGATGAACTCCTTGGCTGTGTTAACAGTCCGTTTTTGTCATTGTCTTGTTCTTTTGTGAAGTGCCACCCAATGAGTCTGGTTGCATTTTCTTGTACATAGGTAGCCAAAATGCTTCTGTACACTTGGTTCTTTCAGCTGGTGCCATCATTCGCTGCATTATCAATAAAGATAAATGAGCCCGTTCCAGAGGCAGTCATGCCCATGCCATGACATTACTTCCCCCATGCTGCACAGATGAGGCAGTATGCTTTGGATCATCTGCAGTTCCTTTTTTTCTTCACACTTTTGCCTTCCATAAAGGTTCACTTTTGTCTAATCTGTCCATATAACTGTTTCAAAACTGTTCTGGTTGATCTCTGTACTTCAATGCATTCTTATCTGGCCTTTCTGTTTTTAGTGCTGATAATACACTTTTATGATAATACACTTTTTCCCAGAAATGTCAGACAATTCAAGTTGGATGGAACTTTTGGCCAACTTTGTTTAAGGTTAACTAACTGTAATACACCAATGACTGTTAGACTGGGTGTGGGCTTCATAACATAAGTACTGAAAATAAAAACTGAAGTATCTAATGTACATAAGTATTCAGATGCTTTGTTCAGTACTTTGTAGAAGCTCCTTTGGCAGCAATCACAGCTTCGAGTCTTCTTGGGTATGCCTCTACCAGCTTTGTACACTAGAACTTGGTCAGTTTCTCCCATTCTTCTTTGCAGAGCCTCTTATGTTCTAAAAGATTGGCTGAGTGCTTCGGGTTGTTGTTTTGCTGAAGGACGAATCTTCACCCCAGTCTGTGGTTCTCTGTGCTCTGGATCAGGTTTTCTTCAAGGACCTCTGTATTTTATTTCATTTATCCTTCCCTGAATTTTGACCAATCTCCTGGTCCCTGCCTCTGACAAGCATCCCCAGATCATGATGCTCCTACCATGAGTGGCACCTTTTTTCACCAGATGTAGGGCTTGGCACTCAGCACGCATGCATATCATGCGCCTTCTACTCAGGAATGTCTTGCTTCCGTCTAGCCACTCTGCCATAAAGACCTAACTGATGAAATGTTGCAGAGATGTTTGTCCTTTTGCAGGTTCTCCCATCTCTACAGAGAAGCTCCTTGACTAAGGCCCTTTTGGACCAAGGCCCTTTACTCTAGGAAGAGTCTTGGTGGTTTCAAACTTTCTTCCATTTCAAACTTCTTCCATTTTACATGTAGCCCATCCTGCTCCTGGGAACTTTCAATGTGTAGCTATTTTTTTAATTACCTTCCCCAGATCTATGCCTTCACAAACATCTATCTCGGAGGTCTACAAAGAGTACTTTGGTCTTCGTGGCTTGGTTTTTGCTCTGACATGCACTGTGAAGTGTGAGATCTTATGTAGACAGTTGTGTGCCGTTTCTATATCCAGTGCATTAAATTTAATTTGCCACAGGTCGAATCCAATCAAGTTTTAGAGACATCTCAAGGATGATAAAAGTACACAGAATGAATCTGAGCTCAATTTATGGTGTCATACCAGGGAAATAACTTGTGCACATAAGATATTTCAGTTTTTTGTTATTAACTAATGGGCACAAATGTATGTAAAAAATATGTATTTGCCATTGCGGGGTAGTTTGTAGATTGATTGTAAAAAAACATAATTTAATTATTTTAAAATAATTACATAACAAAATGAATGTCTCTGCATACTTTCTGAATGCATTGTAAATATACTGAAATAAGTTTCCTAAAACCCACATGTTCAGACTGAGAATTTCTAGGGCTAAAGGAGGCACAGGTAAATAAATAAAAAAATGTCAATAAGCACACAGCAATTAATGTGACATACAGTAATTTAAAACTGTAATTGACATACTTCACTGAGAATATAAGCTTGAATCAAGTGCAATTTGTTTTGAAAACAAATTTTGTACATATAAATAATCCTGTTTGTGAAATGTATACATTATTCAATTAAGTGTTATATTTGTGGATATCTTATTTTATAAAACTTTTTTACGATTGACTCCCAGGTTATGAAATTCATCTCATTCAGTAATTTCCAATGTCAGAAAATAAACCCTTAATAAAATGGCTGCTATGGTATTCTCTCATTGATTTTACCATGTTTATAAACTTGGTTATTGAAATGCTGAATGGTGATTGTCTTGAAACTGTGGCATATAAGTCTGTACAGGTATGACAGGTAAGAAATACTTTTTACTGTCCTAATTACACATTATAATAGCAATAAGTATCTCAGCATTTGGGTTGAATGGCCAATACACCATGGTTAGGGGCATTATCCAGGCACTATGACTTGTGTTGTGCCTAAGAAGAGCACTTAAAAGTGGTATATTAGCCATATACCACATCTAATGGTGCACTGTTGCTTAAATATAATAGACCAAAACAGACTCAGAGGAGGAGGAAATGGGCACTAAGGATAAACTGTGTATTATGAATACATAGTTTATCCTTAGTGCCCACTTCATATGTTAATAGGCACTAAGTTTATCCTTAGTGCCTATTCATTCATATGTTTTATGAACATCAATAGTATGCCTCCATAACGCTGGCAAATCTAAATAGTATGTTTTATTCAATAGGAGGAATTCATATTACGGGGTGATTCTCACAACAATTAAGGTTTTAACTTGATTCTAGAAAACTGAGTTATAAAACCATGGCGCATCTGAGAACTATGACATTTATACAATACGTCCGTTTTTTTTGTTAGTTTTTTACAGTGTTTTACAGTTTTCCCGTAATTATTTTACCAAAACGCATCCTAATTAAATTCGTTGGAAACGCTAAAACACAATCATTTGCCATAGTTTTTCCATAAATAATGTCTATATTTCTTATTACCGAAACAGCCAAAAAGCTCTAATTTGAGAAGTCATATTTTGTTTCACAATAATTGTATTATTTAATTTAATATATATTTCAATGTAAATGTTAAACATTAGAAATGTATTTGTTTATGACCTTTATGGACTAAAAATTCATAACACAATATCTCAGTGACGCAAGGTATTATTACGTGTAAAATGACACAATCATACATTTTATTTTTAAATAAAAGATTTGTTAGAATTACCATAAGAAAGCACAGTCATCGGAAGAACTTTTTTTCCCGAGGACATGCGCACCACGTGACGCCCCCGCTTCCTATCGTGCTGCGGCATTGCACTTGTACACTTCTGTGTGCTGTTTTTGTGGTAGGTCAGAAGAAGTGCTTTACTTCGATCCAGTAGGTACTTTGTAGACCAGGTAAGAATACCGGCTTTATTAATAAACGTTACATTCGAATGAAGTCTGGAAATAGTGCATTCTGAACTACTGTTTATCAAGCGTAGCATGAATATCTCAGTCAATGTCCGAATTGTTCACATAGGCTAGGCCTAACGTACACAATTCATAACCGATTGTAGGTTAACCATTTCATACATTATTTAAATAAACGTTGGGTTATTAATCGAAATCCTGTCAAATTCATGGCATTCATTTTCTGTGTTCAAAACAACAACACAGAATTGGCAGATTAACGACGTCCGACTTCGTACAAGTTCGTTTATGACCACTGAGAACTCGGTAGGAAAAACGAGCTCCGACTGGGTAAACATCATCCTACCAAGAGCTCCGACTTTCCGACCCAGGAAATCACGGACGTAAACATTTGACATAGTCAGTATTTGCCCTGAGTTCCCAGCTGTCTTAAGCTCCAACTCTAGCAGGTCCCCCAAAATTCCTGCTGTATTATTGGTTCTCTAGTGTTGACCTACTTTGTCATAAACTGCGGAGTTCATGCCCAGTGATTTGTCTTGCCAGCTCGCCAGAAATTATTAATCGGATTTAATTGTAAATGTATTAATGATGTCTGACGTGCTTAGATTCTTTTTAGCGTTTTGTTTGTATTCGCTGACTGGTAGAGTGTGTTTATTTAGGCCTACTGTAGCCAGGGTTTAAATTGGGCTGGGGCCCGACCTTTGATACAAACAAGAGCCAGGTGGGTCCGAGCCCGGCACCCTAGGTGATTAAAATTAAGTTAAAATATCTGATGAAAATGAAATAAGTAAATAAACAGATATTATGCATCGTTCTTGAAACAAGAAATCAGACATACAGGTGCTGGTCATAAAATTAGAATATCATCAAAAAGTTGATTTATTTCAGTAATTCCATTCAAAAAGTGAAACTTGTATAATGTATACATTCATTCCACACAGACTGATATATTTCAAGTGTTTATTTCTTTTAATTTTGATGATTATAACAGACAACTAATGAAAACCCCCAATTCAGTATCTCAGAAAATTAGAATATTACTTAAGACCAATACAAAAAAAGGATTTTTAGAAATGTTGGCCAACTGAAAAGTATGAACATGAAAAGTATGAGCATGTACAGCACTCAATACTTAGTTGGGGCTCCTTTTGCCTGAAGTACTGCAGCAATGCGGCGTGGCATGGAGTCGATCATCTGTGGCACTGCTCAGGTGTTATGAGAGCCCAGGTTGCTCTGATAGTGGCCTTCAGCTCTTCTGCATTACTGGGTCTGGCGTATCGCATCTTCCTCTTCACAATACCCCATAGATTTCCTATAGGGTTAAGGTCAGGTGAGTTTGCTGGCCAATTAAGAACAGGGATACCATGGTCCTTAAACCAGGTACTGGTAGCTTTGGCACTGTGTGCAGGTGCCAAGTCCTGTTGGAAAATGAAATCTGCATTTCCATACAGTTGGTTAGCAGCAGGAAGCATGAAGTGCTCTAAAACTTCCTGGTAGACGGCTGCGTTGACCTTGGACCTCAGAAAACACAGTGGACCAACACCAGCAGATGACATGGCACCCCAAACCATCACTGACTGTGGAAACTTTACATTGGACTTCAAGCAACGTGGATTCTGTGCCTCTCCTCTCTTCCTCCAGACTCTGGGACCTTGA
>JACXGI010014629.1:0-18732 GCA_016801175.1 Esox masquinongy | reverse complement strand
TGGAACACAGTGAAGACAGTCATCATCAAGTGGAGAAAATATGGCACAACAGAGACATTACCAAGAACTGGACGTCCCTCCAAAATTGATGAAAAGACGAGAAGAAAACTGGTCAGGGAGGCTTCCAAGAGGCCTACAGCAACATTAAAGGAACTGCAGGAATTTCTGGCAAGTACTGGCTGCGTGCTACATGTGACAATCTCCCGTATTCTTCATATGAATGGGCTATGGGGTAGGGTGGCAAGACGGAAGCCTTTTCTTACAAAGAAAAACAACCAAGCCCAGCTGAAGTTTGAAAAAACAAACATCAAGTCCCCCAAAAGCATGTGGGAAAATGTGTTATGGTCTGATGAAACCAAGGTTGAACTTTTTGGCCATAATTCCAAAAGGTATGTTTGGCACAAAAACAACACTGCACATCACCCAAAGAACACCATACCCACAGTGAAGCATGGTGGTGGCAGCATCATGCTTTGGGGCTGTTTTTCTTCAGCTGTAACCGGGGCCTTAGTCAGGGTGGAGGGAATTATGAACAGTTAAATACCAGGCAATTTTGGCACAAAACCTTCAGGTGTTCATTAGAAAGCTGAAGATGAAGTTCACCTTTCAGCACAACAACGACACAAAGCACACATCCAAATCCACAAAAGCATGGCTTCACCAGAAGAAGATTAACGTTTTGGAATGGCCCAGCCAGAGCCCAGACCTGAATCCAATTGAACATCTGTGGGGTGATCTGAAGAGGGCTGTGCAAGGAGATGTCCTCGCAATTTGACAGATTTGGAGCGCTTTTGCAAAGAGTGGGCAAATATTGCCATGTCAAGATGTGCCATGCTAATAGACTCCTACCCAAAAAGATGGAGTGCTGTAATAAAATCAAAAGGTGCTTCAACAAAGTATTAGTTTAAGGGTGAGCACACTTATGCAACCAGGTTATTGTGAGTTTATCTTTTATTTTTCCCCCTCAAAGATTTCAGTTTGTTTTTCAAATGAATTGTTCATGTTATAGGTCACATTAAAGGTGGAAAAAGTTCTGACATGATTTATCTTTGTCTCATTCTTTTACATCACAAGAACCTGGCATTTTAACAGGGGTGTGTAGAGTTTTTATATCCACTGTATGTCTGCTCAGTCAATCAGAGCTAAAAATCAAAAAATACAAACAGTGTTGGCAGGCTATTCTATTACAACATTCAGAATGTGCACATTGTACAAAAAATTGACAAATTAATAACAATAAATGTCATCCCAAGATATTTATATTAACTGGCTTATTTAAAGTTATGCGAGGCACAGGCAGGAAATACTTCTGTAAGATGATGGCAAGAACCAGAAATGGAGGTAAATACGCACTACTTAACTTAGAGGGAAATTAACTAAATATATAGCATTCATTAGAATGTTAATACATTTCCCCAAGATATGATATGATAAGCCATTACCAAATTGCAAATGTGATTAGTATTTTTCCTCTACTTTCTGAAGCTCTTCTCTCTTTCATTAGCGATGATGCTAATAAGACTTTCACTGGTAGACGTAAACGCTTTCCCAAAAAACCTAATTGAAATGTAAACTAAAAAAGTAGTCCCTGCACATGAATGATAACATGAATATGTCCATCTATATATTCATGAGTTGTTCAGCTCTGCCATCACATGTTGTGCAGAAACATCTGTTAATTGTTAACTAAGCAATGCTCTTACTACTGTATCAGTTAATTTAAATGATTGCAAAATGTTCAGCAGCAGTAGGTCACCGAACCTCCCAGGACCTTCTCAATTGTTAAATGTGCAAATAATAAAGGGAAATTGCATTCTAAATCATTCCAGTTCCAACCGTTTCTTCTTATGTAATTGAATTATTGACATGAACTCTGAACATCTGGTCTTTGTTGTTCCTCTATGAATGTCCATTTATGATTAACCTACAGACCTAGGGAAGTTGCAGGGCTGAGGAGCAAAGAGGAATGTGCAAACAAAATAAATGGCTTAAATAAATGACTCTAGATCCATCCCTTGGTTAGTTTTGCATCTATTTGCAAATTTGATTCTTGCTGTACTAAAACAAACCACAGCCAAAAACTAGCAATACCCAATATATCTATAACTCTGAGTTCAGTGAACTACTACACTAACAAGAGAAGGAGCTTGATGCCATAAATGCCATTGATTATAAATACCATCAGTTTTGTACTAGACAGTTTGCTCTCCTTTGTCTCAAAACAATCCTTCCCAGGTCTCCGCTCTCCACGACAATACAGTATTCATTCAAATGAGAAACAGCGGAATGCACTTGGGTGGTTTTTGGAGACAGATGATGTTGTTTTAACATCTAGGTTGTGCATGCTTTCTGGCCATGTGCACTATTGTTTAAGAAGTAGTTACAATGCATCACTGACCTAACTTGCGTATAAAACGTTTGTGGAAGCAGGCTAGTTTGGTGTTTTTACAGGCAATTCTGAGAAGAATAAGTTGTCTGCTTATTGAAATATCAGATGTAATTTTTCTTTAGAGTTACTTTATTCTTTTTCTGAGTGCTAACTAATTCCATGGCATGTGGCATGACCTTATAAATGGTAGCTTTTTTACCAGACCATTTTCAGTAGGGTAACTAAGTGGACTGTGTGGAATCATATGAATGCGTTTCATTGTGTGAAGGAATTATAAACCATATAACCTATTGACATTTTTTTCTTTCATACAGTAGCTAAACAGCTCTAAAATTTGATTCTACGTCAGTACCCACAGGTCTGTGAAATTGGCTATCATGTATTTATAAACTCCTTTAGTTTTGTTGTACGTACCTAACTAAATAATTGGTTCACCCTCTATACCTCTTAATGCTGTAGAATCTCTGTGATGTTGCAATATTGATGGATAGACTACCACCACAGTGTAAAAATGATGTGCCTGTTCTAATTACAAAATGGAGGCAACCATTTTACGTAAAATATAGTTGCCTTCCAGTGTTTTACAAACAAAAATTTGTTGATTAAAAACAACTTACAACATGCCAAAATTTTTTATCCAACTGTGCCTTGCGTTTTCAACATTGGAATATGCGAGCACAGTGTACCAGTATAAGCAGATATGGTTGCACAAACTACTCAACCCTCCTACAGTAACCAGAGCCTAATTGCAAGGAAAAAATGTTGCCTCTGTCTGAAAAGACTAATGGTGGAAATCAGAGATGCAGGAAATCGAGTTACTTCACAATCAATCAATGTACATTTTTCAGACAGTTTTGATATCCGTTCATCATGGTCCACAACTCCTAATGGCAAAACAAACTGCGTAATATCAAAAAATATACAGTAGCAGTCAGAAGTTTGGACACATTTAACCGTTCACTTTTGACTGGTATTGTATGTACATTTCTTACATCAAGCCTTTACATTTGTAAAATCATCCCAAATCCTACAAATGTTGAATTAAACAATCCTCTAAGAACCAGGCCACATGGCCAGTTGTTGGGAAAACTTTCACTCAAATCAAATTTCTATTTTATGCAAATATTATGTTCAGACTGATTTGTGACAGATGTAGTAGCATGTGCCATATGTAAAACATAATATTTTTAAGTTGTTGGTTATCTTCACAAATAATTGTGCAGATTTAATAGTATATTAAATATTTTTTTTTATTTAATATTTTTTTTTGTTAGTAAATATAATGCTTTTTGAATACATGAGTAAAGCAAATCCAGAATATTATGTTTATGTTAAAGTTATAAATTTGTTCGGGTAATTTTGACTAAGACACTTGTTACCTCCCTAAGAGAGTGGGTTTATTGTACTCACATTTAAGCCATTTAGCAAACCCTTTTATTAAGAGTTACTTAGAGTACAGAAGTAAGTACATAGATTTTCATGGCCCCTTAATGGGAATCAAAACCACAACTCACAAAACCCACAAAAGAGATAGGGAATTTCTTATTTCACGAAAATGTCACATTTCCCCACTGAAGAAAACCTTTTTCAATCAAATGTATAAAGCCCTTTGTGCATCAGGAATTGTTACAAAGTGCTTTTACGGATACCCTGCCTGAAACCCCAAAGCAACAACAAGATCTGATGCACAGTAGCTAGAAAAACTCCCATCATTTATTTAAAATAACAGTCACAAACAATATGTATTAAAGAGGCAGTCTAGGATTCAAATATCAACAAAGTGGACACCCCAACCTGCTTTGGTAAGCAGCTGAGGACTGATGACGTCAGTCCATTCAGGATTCAACTGGGATTTTTTTGTGATGTCTGTGGAATAAAGTTTGTTTGTTGACTTGTGGTTTGATTGAATCGTAGCATGCAGTAAATGCAGTGATTGCTTAAGAATTGCAAGCCCAGTTTTATAACCCCCATGAGACCACTGGGTATAAATGAATAAGGATTGTATGTAAACTCTCTCTTTTCTTCCTACCTGAAACACTGAGAACAATTCTTATTTCCACAAAATTATGTTTGGAATGGCTTCCCAAATATCTAAACTACTGGACAACAATTTTTTAATTATGATTCTTAAGAGAAAGCTTTTCTCATAAATTAATTGGCTTATTTAATATTTATTTGTTATGTTCTTCATTCCGCAAGTTAGTGCCACTAGAATTATTTAGACTAACCTAGTTCCTCCTTTGGTCTGTACAGCCTTTGCCCTAGGGCTATGAGTTACATTCATGAGCAATATCTTTCAGTGATTTCTTTTTCAAAAGGCTACATTTACACAGGTAGTCCATTTCTGGTCTTGCAACAATCAGATTAATTGTTTTGCCAATAATTTGTCAAAAGATCAGTACGACGTAGAAACACAGCCATTTACTGGTTTACTGTAAAGAACCTCCCCCCACGACCCTGGAACTAGAGCCCCACCACCTCCCAAATATCAATTTAACTGCATATAAACACACTGTAATTGGGGTTGTGATATGGAACAGCAATCAAACTAAGCTTGTGAGTCATTCATAACATTCTTCAAGAATCAGTGGCGATATCATTCACAAATGGATGTATCAAACCCATATTCCCTCTAACCCTTTTAAACACAGTACCACAGATTTCAGTACCCTCCCCTTCAATTTGGCAGCAACAACCTCCCACAGCTACATGTTTTTAACCCCTACCCTCTCCTGCACATGGAATGACTCCAATCTTCTCTTGGATATAGCTTGCTTTCGTGGCGTCCTGACCCATATTTATTAGTCTTTAGTGATTACTCTGTTCTTTTACTTTTCCACGCCTACACCAACCAGTTCTGCCTAAGCTCATTAAACAGTTCCAGATTTTAGTCTCACAGCAAATTGTGTAGCTGTGTGCAGCCAACAGTCTGGCTACCTGGCACTATTGTTTTCATAGAACAGGGCTCCATCCCAAAAAGCACCCTATTTAATTCACTAGAGGGCTCACATGGTGTCATTGGGGATGAAGTTCAGGTGTAATCAGTCAGGAGAAAAGTGTGGGTTTGTAAACAGCTCATGCATATTGAACACAGAGGTCAGATGCAGAGAGAAACATGATGTGGGATTTCTACCATGTTTTTTATTACAGTGCAGTCCATTTTGCACAGAGACACAGGTTTTGTTGTTTTGGCTCAATGCTCCAGGATATTGGATTTGAAATAAAACAATAACTAAAAGCTTCAGTTGCAGACTGTCTGCTTTAATGTGAGGGCATGTGCATCTATAATCTGTGAACAGTGTTGGAATAACAACCTTTTATTGTCTCCCCCCATTTTAGGGGACCGAAAGTAAAAGGACAATTCATCATAATCTTAAATAAATATGTCATAGTATGTATTTAGTTGCAAATGGTTTGCATAGGCATCACCAGCTCTGCCAGGCCTAAACCTGTGCAATCTTCAGGTCCTGTTTGTTTCTGGGCATTTTTACCCTCAGTCTTGTCTGGAGCTAGTGAAAACATGCTCAATTGGATTCAAGTTAGGCGATTTGACTTGGCAAGTACAGATCTTTCCACTTTTTGGTTCTGAAAAACTCTTTGGTTGTTAGAGCATTATGTTTTAGGGTTAATGTCCTGCTGCGAGGTTAAGTGTCATCCAATGGGTATTCAGGAAATTGGTTGTACCTGAGAAGACTATATTTTTTGGCAGATGCTTTTTGCACCCAGGTGTCCGTAGCCAACAATGCTATTTGCACCCAGGTGTCCGTAGCCAACAATGCTATTTGCACCCAGGTGTCCGTAGCCAACAATGCTATTTGCACCCGGGGTGGAAATAGCCCGTGTATCTATTTACACCCAGGTGTATATATGGCAGACAATTTGTACCCATGCGTCCGTAGCCAACTACCAGAGTGCAAATACTCAAACTAATCACACCACAATACTATTTGAATCGATCTACATTTACTTTGACTATTACATGGTTCACACCCTATGATTTGGTGAGGTAATGACTTCATTCATCTGTACGTTTCAGGCTTATTACTACAGCCTGTGTATGCATGTCACTAATACAAAAACACCTAGTACTAGTTCTACCTGTTGTGAGTCATTTTTTGCGTGATGCGCTCGAGCACTATATTCACACTTTGGACTTGGCCGGATAGCACAAAACATGCTGAGCCTTGCTGTGCTGAGCCTTGGAATAATTAATCATATGTCACAAGAACCAATGTATAAAGTCAAATTCAGGTCATCAAATGCACCTTTGAAACTTTGATAATATGTATGTTAAGTCCCCCCTTCCCCATTGTCCCATCTAACGCTAGCTAGCTAACATCATGACATTGGACAAATCTGTAACTACAGTCTAAAATCGAACAATTAACCCTATTTTTGGTGATTAAAAACTTAATATAGCTCTATGGCAACACAGCAGAGTATTTCGATTAACTGCAGGAGATGTGAAAGTTTCACATTTTGCCCAAGCATATTCAGCTGTAGCCAGTTAGAGCTAGCTAGCACTAACGCTAGTTAGCAAAAAATTACAGTATGCCTTCATCATTCCTGGCTAACGTTTGCTAAATTACTTGGCTAACGTCTAACATTTGCTAAATTAGCTGGACATAGCTAACCACAGAAGTTTGCACATCGGATCATTTTAGTTTAATTATACAAACAGCTAGAAAACATAACGTTGTTGAAAAGGTTATATTTTGTGTTTAATATAGCCTACCTTTTTTAATTAAATCCTCCTTAGGCACCTGCAACCGTTGAGGCACGTAGCTTTCAACATTTGTATTTTTTTAACTTTGTCAATGAACAAGTACAGTACAACGAAATGCAGTAAAAGTAAAATGCCACCGGTGAGGACAGACCGCAAGACCTAGAGACTACAAGACAGACGCCCTACCTACTGCGCTATGAATCAGCTGTCAAGATAAAGTGACCAGTATCCTTTGGCGTCTGCTTCTATTGATGCATGTCGCAATTCATCACGTATTGCGTCATTTATTTGGGTGGGTTAGGGTGACCAGACGTCCACATCCCCGTTTTTGGTGGCATGTCCCCGGCTGGAGTTGTCCCCGGAAATGTCCCCGTTTTTAACTGTGCGTTAAAAAGAGACCGCAAAGTGAAATAATATTTTACGTGGCAAAAAAGACCGGGCAGCATAGCCGACTGGTTGACGTCTCATTCGCGCTGTGCTTGCTTTTGGCCAACCGAGGCCAATATAGGCTATAGTAGCTATATCTATAGTAGCTTCAGTCACTCTTCTACTAACCACTTGCTCACGCTAGTTTTAGAGAAAACTGCTGTGGGAAACTCGGGCCAGAATCTAGCAAGTGTATTTCCCAGAAAGGTTTCAATCGTTTTAAATACTAGTTAGTGATGTTATAATGTCACAATGTATTAATATTAAATAGATAGATGGTCTGCTCTATAAGGTTTAAAATAGGTTATTCTAGCTAACGTTAGCTATGTAGAGGTTAGCTAGCTACTGTCTAGGTTTCACATATAACACATGCAGTGGACAGGCTATTTTTAAAATATGATCATATTAAATGAATGCACAATTAATTATGAGAATATTTATTTGTAGATTACAATTTTATTGATTTGACATAAGTATTGTGAAAATATATTTAGAAATCTTCATGGATAACATTAGCATAATATTTTCTGTTAGTGGAGAGGAAGGGGAGGAGGAAGACTAGATAGGAAGAATTGAAGGAGATTGAGGAGGAAATGTAAAGAAATTATTTACAGAGCCTGCCAATTTATTATTACAAACAATGTTTTTGAGATAAAACACAAAAATGAGGCAAGCAATGGGAATCTGTTAACCAAATTATTTTATCTGTTAGTGTACGATATATTTTTAAAGATTGGAGAGGAAGGAGAAGAGAGTGAGAAGGAAAAATTAAGGGAGTAAAAAGAGTGAAGCGAGGAGAGTGTGGAAGATGAGGTGGAAAGGTAAAGAGAAGAAAGATGAGTGAACAAAAGAGGAGAAGAGTGTAATAGAAGAAAAAGTCTATTGTCTCTGGTTTTCAAATTTGTTCATGTTCTCTTCTGCTCTTATTCTGCCCACACAACCAGGACCACTGAATGGCTGTTCAGATTGGACAGTTCAGACTTGTCTGTGGTGTTTCTAAAATATTGTTGTTTTCTCTGTCTATCACAATGTGCCTGTTAGACTAAATACAAGAAACCGGAATTGGCCTTCTATTTTATTTCATGGATAATAACATCAGATACTTTAATGATATATTGACCGCCAAACTGGAAATGTCCCTGGTTTTCATTTCAGACATCTGGTCACCTTAGGGTGGGTGTAAATAGCCGATTAGCTGCCGTGTGGCTATTCTCACCCAGGTGCAAATGGACACTCCATATTTTTTTCTGTATACATTTCAGAATTGATCCTTCTGCTGGCATCAGCATTTCCATCATCAATGAAGACAATTTAGCTAGCTACAGTGGCCGCCATACATGCCCAAAACGTAAGTCCACCTTAACTCACAATTGGTATGATAGATCCGTTTTTCTATCCTACTCTTTCCATATGCCATCACTATGATACATGTTCATATATGTCCACCATACCTTTTTCCAGAACTCTGATGGCTCTCTTTAGTATTTTTTAGGCCATCCTGATTTTGAGGCTAAATAATGTTTTGCACCTTGCAGTACAGTCTCTGCAGTTTGGTTGGTGAAATCTTCTGTGACTGGTAGTCCCCAGACACCTTTGGTTGTCATTTTGGTAAACACCTGCAACCGACTCCAAACGCGAACACCAAACCTAGAATCAAGACAACACATTGACAGCTGTCTTGTGCATTCATTAATAATGCAAACAAACACACATGCCTTATTAAAGACAGCTATAAAGCCAATTGTCCAACTACCTTTCGGCCTATGAACAAAACGTGCTGTTTTTTATAAATGGTACATATGGATGAAAATACCCTCAAATGAAAGCTGACAGTCTGTTCTAACCTGCTCATCATTGTTTTGTCATATACAAATTGGAATACAGAGCCAAAACAACAAACCTTTAGTCACTGTCCTAGTATTCATAGTGTAATGGAATTTTCCCAATGATCTACTGGTAACTTTCAAAGATGCGTGCCACAGACAAACAAAGTCCAAATCCCCTCTCCCACATTTACAACCCTGCTAGCAACTCCTAACCTTCCTCTGCTGCCTAAGGCACAAGGACTCAGTACTTTTCAATTTAGCCCAATACTTAAACTAGTAGTTCTTTAATCCCCTAAACATTTGTAGAATTATTTAATGCATCAGCTCAGTAAATTTCTATAACAATAGGCTGCACTGTATATAATGTTAGTACATTCAAAGCAAGTGTGTCATCATAAATAACAAGAAACCAGGCAAGCCTAGTTCAGCCGGCCTGCAATAGAAAGCGTTGACATCTCGACATTCAAACCCGGGTCGCCCACGTGAAAGGCTGTGTCGTTAACCACTACACCACGGAGCGGTACATTTTCCAGGTATCAGTATAGCCTCTTGTCTCTATCCTGAACAAATCCTCTTTTGCCACGGGACGTTTTAATTGTTAATTGGCCATTTGTGAATGACATTGATAAAGTTAAACTGACTAATCTTTCTTACTAAGTTTACTTCCACCACAAATAGCGTCTATGTATGGCGTTTGCCACTGGCCGTTTTAACAGCATATTAGCCAGTAATAAGCTTTACCGGTATCTACTAACTTACTGGAATAGTCATAAGAATTGAGGAATTGCTAGTGAGTCTGCCAAAGCTATTTCATTTCATGGCATAAGAACGTATTTTTTTCTTTCATGGCAAAACAACATACTTTTGTCTTTCATTCGTGAATTACATTTATACAATAACTATCAATAAAGGCGGCGATAACTAACTTTTTCATCAAGTGAAAAGATGAGAGAATCGTGGAATCTACCAGAAATAATTAATAAATGTCGTTGCTCTCAATAGATTCGAACTTAGGTCTTCCACATGAGAGGCACTGTCTTTAACCACTGCGCCACGGCATTACACGTTTCAGCAGTTGTTAGAATCCATTGAGGATTGTGTAAAACTGACTAACGTTTCTTATTAAGTTTACCTCCACCATAGCGTCTATGAACTGTATTGCTTTTGCCACTGGCTGTTTTAACAGCTTATTAGCCAGTAATAGGCTTACTAGTATCTACTAACTTCCTAGGAATAATCATAAGAATTGAGCAATTGCTAGCGAGACTGAAGATGAACTTTTCCATGCCAGAAACAGTCGCAATATAACCGTATACAGTTTCAGTTAAGGCGTACTATAACGTAACTACTGTATGTTAGGCCAGCAAATGTGTTTGTCTATCCTGACCCAAAACGCATGCACGGATGCGTACTTCGAAAATCCACCAGAAACAGTCGCAATATAACCGCAAACTGTTTTATTTCAGGCTTACTATAATGTAGATACTAACGGTTTTAGCCAGCGAAGTTTATCTATACGGAATAATTCATAATGCGTACTTCGCTTCGCCTGCGACAAGATACGAACTCGAGACCTATAGTTCACAAGTCCACTTCTCTAACCACTACGCTATTTAACAAGGGGTGGGTACACTCACTCACTCACTCACTCACAGACATTTGCTCTTCTTGGCTTCGCTTACACGGTCCGGCAAAAACAAATGATGATTTGCAAGTAAATGCAAACTTTTTTTTACATATTCACTGTACATTTTACTAATATATTTGTCAGTTTGCAAACACAACAGTGGTCAAATATGTTTTTCTGAATGTGACAACATTGTTCACTCGTGTTGCCTCACAAATATGTAATGTACATGTAATATGTAAGATTTTGCTTATTTATATGTAAAGGATAACGGCCTCCATATCGTTCAAGAACATACTGAATCCTGATCTAAACATTGAAGTAGCTTTCAGCCCCAAGACTAAAGCTTACATGACAGCCAAATGTGAAGGACATTTAAGCTTTGTTCACACTGCAGGCATTAGCGCTAAAATACGTTTGCCATAGGGGGATTCACCCTCAGCAAAGTGTAAGGCTCCTTTTATTCCATTTTTTTCTGTTCAGTACTTTTGTACTGTTATTTCTCGTGTAATTCCTTTTTCACTATGATTCTTTATTTTCTCATCTTAGTGTCGTTCCTGAACGCAGCCCGCTCCCTTCGCCCCATTACGTTCAGTGATTGCACCTATGTTCATTCACACCTGCTCCCATTAGCACAGTATTTAATTCAGGTCATTTGTGTCATGTCGCGGTACGGTATTGTTTCGTTTACAACTTTACTGAGCCTGTTTTGTTTTTGAATAGCCTTATGAAATATTGATCTTGCCTTCCGTGTACTGACCATTCTAGCTTGTGTTTCTCATTAGTCGATTCCTAGTCTGTTCCATTCTGTACAATAGCCTGTGATCTAACCTTCGGACCTTTCAGGCTGTTTTTGGAATACGCTTTTTGCCTGACCCTTTGGATTTGTCTGCTTGCTCTGGTACCCCGTGTTTCTGACTGATTTTTCTGTACAAGACAATGAGACATCTTACTCCTATTGTGTATTGGAAACTTTACATCTGCAGTGCCCTGCACATGAAACTAGCCTTCCTGTGTCGTATTCATTACACAAAATTGTAGGCCATAGTATATTTGTGTGTACATTTTACACTTTGTTGAGGTGAAAATTGATGATGCTTGTACTGATTTCAACCACAATATACCCTGATCAGCCATAACATTATGAACACCTGCCTAATATTGTGTAGGTCCCCCTTTTGCCGCCAAAACAGCCCTGACCCGTCGAGGCATGGACTTCACTAGACCTCTGAAGGTGTGCTGTGGTATCTGGCACCAAGACGTTAGCAGCAGATCCTTTAAGTTCTGTAAGTTGCGAGGTGGGGCCTCCATGGTTCGGACCTGTTTGTCCAGCACTTCCCACGGATGCTTGATTGGTTTGAGATCTGGGGAATTTGGAGGCCAAGTCAACACCCTGAACCCGTTGTTGTGTTCCTCAAACCATTCCTGAACCATTTGTGCTTTGTGGCAGGGCGCATTATCCTTGCTGAAAGAGGCCAATGCCATCAGGGAATACCGTTGCCATGAAAGGGTGGACGTGGTCTTCAACAATGCTCAGGTAGGTGGTACGTGTCAAAGTAACTTCCACATGAATGGCAGGTCCCAAGGTTTCCCAGCAGAACATTGCCCAAAGCATCACACTGCTTCTGCCGGCTTCCCATAGCGCATCCTGGTGCCATGTGTTCTCCAGGAAAGCAACGCACATGCACCCGGCAATTCACGTGATGTAAAAGGAAATGTGATTCATCAGACCAGGCCACCTTCTTCCATTGCACCGTGGTCCAGTTCTGATGCTCACATGCCTATTGTAGGCGCTTTCGGCAGTGGTCACAGGGGTCAGCATGGGCACCCTGACTGGTCTGTGGCTATGCAGCCCCATATGCAACAAACTGTGATGCACTGTGTGTTCTGACACCTTTCTATCAGTACCAGCATTAACTTTTTCAGCAATCTGAGCTACAGTAGCTCGTCTGTTGGATCAGACCACACGGGCCAGCCTTCGCTCCCCACGTGCATCACTGAGCCTTGGCCGCCCATGACCCTCTCGTAATTATTATTGAAAGAAGCCTGACTTCTAGCAATAATTAGATTAGAGTCAACTTTATTGTCATTGAACAGTTTAAGTACAAATGCGAAATTTACAAATGTACAGGAAATTGACAAGTATAAAGAATAATGTATGTACAAGTGGGATAAATAGTTGTGCGAGTACAAGTGGCAATTCTCAATGGCATTCTGAATTTGCAATCAAAGCAAATTGAAGGAGTAGGGTAACGTGCAACTGAAATGCAGGGATAGCAGCAATGAGGTTCCCGAGGTAGATGTCTATGTAACAGTAGAAAATGCAAGTATAGTGGCAGCACTAAATGTGCAATGTGGGCAAGTTTAAGGTGCAAGTCAGCATGTGCAAATGAAATACAGGAATAGCAGCAATGACATGTACAGAACAACTGGACAACTGAAAACTATCTTCTCAGACTTGTAAGTTAGTGACAGAGTCCAGTAGTACAAAGGGTGGGTATAGTTTGTGATGGTAAGCCTGCCTGATGGGAGGAGGACAAACAGTTTGTAGCATGGATGTGAAGTGTCCCTGATGATCCCACGCACCCTGCGCAGACACCGCTTGCGCTGGAGGTCTACAATGGCTGGGAGCTGGGTACCCGTGATGTGCTGGGCAGTTTTCATCACCCGTTGCAGGGCCTTCTGGTCGGCTACGGAGCAACCACCAAACCACACTGTGGCGCAGTTAGTCAGAATGCTCTCATTTGTGCAGCGGTAGAAGTTCACAAGGATCTTGGTAGACAGACGGGCCTTCTTCAGCCTCCTCAAAATGTACAGGGGCTGCCGTGCCTTTTTGACCAGGGCTGCAGTGTTGAGGGACCAGGAGAGGTCCTCGGAAATGTGGACACCCAGGAATTTGAAGCTGGACACACGCTCCACCTCAGTGCCATCGATGAGAACTGGGGCGTGACTGCAGCCTTTAGACTTCCTGTAATCCACAATGAGCTCCTTGGTTTACTTTGCATTGTGGGCCAGGTTGTTGTCAGCACACCATGCCACCAGGCACTTGACCTCCTACCTGTAGGCTGACTCGTCATTGTCACTGATCAGGCCTACCACCGTGGTGTCGTCTGCAAACTTGACGATGATGTTGGAGCTGTGTACAGGAACGCAGTCATGGGTGAAGAGGACAGGAGAGGGCTCAGCACGCAGCCTTGTGGAACACCAGTGTTCAGTATCAGGGTGGAGGAGGTGAAGTTGTCTAATCTGACAGACTGTGGTCTGTTGGTTAGGAAGTCCATAGTCCAGTTTCAGAGAGAGGGGCTGATCCCTAGGTCATGGAGTTTGTTGACCAGGCTATAGGGGATGACCATGTTGAATGCTGAGCTAAAGTCTATGAACAGCATTTGAACATAGGTGTTGGTTTTGTCCAGGTGGGTCAAGGCAGAGTGTAACGCTGTGGAGATGGCGTCCTCTGTAGACCTGTTTGACCAGTAAGCAAACTGGTAGGGATCCAGTGTTGGGGGGGAGGCAGGACTTAAGGTGAGCCAGAACTAATCTTTCGAAGCACTTCGTGGGGGTGAGCGCGACAGGTCGAAAGTCATAATGACACACATACAGTATTTAAAAAATAATTCAATAATAACTGGAGTAAAACACATCTTATCTGACAAATTCATAACGTAGTCACCAGTCAACATAACAAAAAAAATTACTTAAATTTACTCAGTGAATGCTAGCAATAGGAATGGCAAGATTTGCATTCATATAGAATAAGAAATCCCCACACTGGTATGCTCTGTTGCAATAATTTAATACGAACATTTGGACAGACAAGCTGTCTTCTTCAGGGTATCATGTCAAACACTGCAGGTCACATATTTTTATGTGGTTTAGTGGAGCACAAGCAGGTGATATTGATTATGACCATGATAGCAATTCTCTTAATGGTCAGTTACTGAAGTAACACATTAAAGTGACAGAGGAACAGATAATATACTATCATAAATGTGATCTACAATAGGCCTCATTAAAAACAGACTGTTATATACAGTAACAGGGCAGTATTACAGGAACGGTTTGATGTTGAACACTGCATTGAGAAAGGTGGTGAACACTATAATCAACTGTGAAACATCAGGATGTAAGTATCTATTGCAGCTAGAAATTACTTCTACTGCACCCACCGATTTCGAAGTTTCATAAACAGTTTTGTTTATTCACAAGTGATGACTTTAAACAACAACATGTTGCATTGGGTGTGACAAAAAAGCACTTTGGGCCAAATTAATCTGATATAACTGTTCAGACAGAAGTCACATAGCCAGATATCAGATTTAGTATTTAGTATTAGTATGATTTGGTACCACATATGAATGTGGTTTGTAATGTGCTTATATTTATATCGGATATATATATTTGACATATATCCGATTTCATGAGGGTTTTACCTGTTCAGTCCACATGAAACAAATCTGATTTGAGTCACTTCAAACTGCCAATGTGAAATGGCAGTTCAAACAAAACTTTATTTTGCTCAACAAACCTCTGTCTATCATATGCATGTTTTTGTGTCGGTTTCGTATTCCCTCAATTCGTCTTTAAATATCAGTGAAATAATTATGCATGCGTGTTCCATAGGTATGTCTTTGACTCTCCCATGTGACGTCTGCCCTGTAATTGTTAGCCCTTCAGCCGGTGTCTTCTGTTATTGCCGATTCATGTGTGAGTTTTTTCTGGTCACGAACATCTGCAACTAGCAGATGAGTAGCAATTCACCTCGCTGAAGTGGGCCAAGAGATTCCCCATGTCTCAGAGCTGCCACTGGACTACCATCCAACCACGAGCAGACACAGCACATTTCACACATCCTAACACACATACTCCTGCGTGTCTATGCACATCATACTGCTTGCTTTTGTGTAGCAACACAGTATTAGAGTCCTATCGAGAAAACAGTTGATAACTGGGTGATTTCATTACAGTGAAGAATTCAATACAGGTCTCACTGTATTTCAGGCAGAAAGATGTTAATTGCCTTGTTCTCTTATCCCTCTGTGACCATGAAAGCTGTGATTCTCCAAGTTAAAGCAGTGCCCAAAACGCTGGAGGGGGCTTAACACTGACAAATCAGATGTCAGCTCTCACACACGCAGGGTCCAATTATTTTATAAAAAATACACACTTTAGTGTATTGTGGTCCACTGGCGGTCCACATGTACTGATGTAGCGTGGGTTTAAATCTCGCCCAGTGCTCTTTCAGCAAAAGCACTGTCCTCTGCCTTTTCCCACCTGAACTGCAGTCAAATAAAGCATAAAAAAATGCCAGTATCATATCACACAAGAGAAAACTATTTCAAACTAGAAATAATATTGATGTCAACCTTCGTGACCGATTAGATTATGTAGGATTCATGTAGTATTAACAGTATTACCGTTTTAAATTTGGATTTACACCATACATGTTTACATGATGCATCTCATAATCATTCACTATAAACCTGATTGTGATTGTAGTCCTTCAATGGCATTAGTTATGTAAACCACTTACTGTCATTATCAGTGGGCAGGTATTATGGTTTTGCAAATGTAATCGGTGATCTTTTGCCTACATAAGAGACTAAGCTTTACAGCTGTAAAGCAGTTTTCCCAGTTACACTGCCTTCCTGCCTCATGTTTCATGATCTCAAGAATGCTGACTGAACTGTGGTCTATGATGAATGACAGGCAGATGGGCAAACGAAAACACAGCTGCCTTCAAGCCAATGTCCTCAACACAGGTTAACAATTGCCTCGTAAAATGACTGACTTTTATGAAGACCCTTTTATATGAGCAGTTGTCTCAAAGTACTTCACAGAAATACCAGCATTAAACCACTAAAGAGCAATCAATGCAGAGTTGGAAGCACAATAGCTAGGGAAAACTCCCTGGAAGAAAAAAACTTAGAGAATCTGGCTCTGAGGGATCACCTGTTCTTCTATCTGCATTGGTAGAGATTTCAAAAATAATACAGCCATTTACTCTAGAACTTTTTTCAAGACGCTAAGACTTTCACAGATAATGACCCTAATGAATATAAAAGGGGCACTTCAAGATTCTAATGTCTGATGGCTTTTTATAGTCAGTCATGTGTGTGTGGTTGTGGGTGTGTCTCTTCCCAGTCCAAGCTTAGCTGTGGGATGTTGCTATATCTGTTTTTGAAATCCTATTTCACTGCTTGCATAGTTCAGATGGAAGAGAATACCACAACTGTGAAGAGTTGTTGGGTAATTGTGCATATCTGAGCTGTATGTTTTGCCTAATTAGAAAGACAATTTACACTCCTAGGTAAAATAATATTTCTCAACAATCCAAAATGCCTCTACTCTATCTTCAGCCAAGAGACTGGCAAGCATGTTATTAATGTTAGCCCTTTTATTGTCAATTTTGTGTGTGTGTGTGTTAAGGGCAATGCTTGTTCTAGGTCTTTTGCTGCACCTGACCAAAACAAAACCAGAGCCTGATTAACTAGTACAGTTAATCGTTGTGTCAGAAACGCAGTACGTCAATTTAGTCAGTACTGTTCAAACTGTTGTGGCTTATTTATTTCAACTGGCCTATCAGGTCTTATTTCCAGACATTATCGCAATATGACTTGATTTGCTTGGGCAGAGCTCCAAAAGGCAGGGCAGTTGCTAACATGGAGAAAGGTGGATATGATTCACATGGCTTGGGAGGGCCCACTGATCATAATAATATCAATGTCATCCATACAGTAAGTGAGGGGGCCCAGACATATTTTTCAGGGGGCCCAAGATTCTTGGTAACGGCCCTGCCAAAAGGTGCCCTCATACATACGACCATGGCCCCAAGGGATACGGCTGATGTCAATGTGATGTCATATGCTTACTCTGGATTTCCCACCAAATTGCACCATTAACTAGTTAACTAAAGCAGCTGCTGTCGGGCTGACAACACCAACAATACACCAACAATACCAACACCAATAATGGTGCTAATATTGGTGACCAATATTTCCAAGTTATTCCAATTGTAGTGACATGCCCATTAACCATCCTTAGTCCCTGGCATACATTAAGGACATGTCAATATGAATGACCAAAGCACCACTGTTATCAAGGTGCTTACAGCACCGGCAGTTGCTTCCCACTAGCAGCCAACGTTGATATTTGCCCTCAGCTGCATCACGTCCCAGGTGCTAGCTCATGTGGACAACTTGGGATGTAGTTCAAAACTATGTCATCTATTTCAATTGGTGAATGGTATAGTATACTTAGAATATTAGTCAACATCTGGATGTTAATGTGACATGCCAATTAGCTAATACCTAGATGCCCCTTGAATACATAACGACATGCTGGTATGCGGTAGATGACCAGCGCACCGCTGTTGTGTTGATGTTCTTGCCAAGACATATTTGGGGGATATCGCCAGCAGTAGTTAATGTCGCTCCAGTTTTTTAAAGAACTGCTGGCTGCAGTACCATGAGGGGAGATGCTAACGTTACAGTAGCGTAGCCACAGCGTGGCCATAGCCTCAATCAGTGTCCGAAAATAACGTTTTGGCTCACCTGCCAAGGGGACTGGTAGATGAAAAAAATCCACCAGCCAAGCATATTTTTTACAGGACAAAAATATAAATTGCCTTTTTGTGTTACATATACATTAATTACAGTACATTTCATTAAGATAATAAGGTATTACGCTGAACAAAAGGCCAGAGCAAAATTAAAAAAAAAAAAAAAAAAAAAAAATTTTT
>JACXGI010014628.1:0-18733 GCA_016801175.1 Esox masquinongy | reverse complement strand
TAAATAGTAGCTATGTAAAACGATTTATCAGCCTGGTTAACTTTCATGAGTAAAACTTCAAAAGAATGAAAACCAGTGATGTGTTTAAGAGTAAATTTATATTTACTGTCATAAATATTAGCAACACCCCCTCCTTTTCGGGATGCACGGGGGATATGATCACTAGTATAGCCAGGAGGAGAGGCCTCATTTAGGGCAGTAAATTCATCAGGCTTTAGCTATGTTTCACACAAGCCAATAACATCTAGTTTATGATCAGAGATTAATTCATTTACTGCAACTGCTTTTGGAGCAAGGGATCTAACATTTAGGAGTCCAATTTTGAGATGCGAGGTGATACAGTCATTTTTATTTGTGACCAAAGTGGAGGAAGGCTTTATCTTAATAAGGTTGCTATTGTTAGCACTACCTTGTTTAACTTTTCTCAGCCTGGAACGAGTCACAGTCGCAATAGGCAAAACTGTACTAGCTACTCTGGCTATGCTATCGACAGACTCCACTATGCTAGCAGGCTGGCTAACAGCCTGCGGCCTGACCTGCACCCTATCTCATGGTGAGGCTATAGGAGTGAGATTCCTGTCAATGTTCCTAGATAAAAGAAGAGCACCACTCCAGCTAGGATGGAGTCCGTCGCTCTTCAGCAGAATAGGCCTGGCCCTATTTCTGGGAGGGGGCCAGAAAGAGAGCCAGTTATCTACAAACTCTATCTCCTGCGACGGGCAGAACTCCGTTTTCAGCCAGCGATTGAGTTGCGCAAGTCTGCTGTAGAGCTCGTCACTACCCCTAGCTGGGAGGGGGCCAGAGACAATTACTCGATCCCGACACATCTTTCTAGCTAGTCGAGGCCACATTCTCGATCTGGTTATCTCTAAAGGTCTCAATATTTCCTCTGTCATTTTTAAAGGCTTGGCCGTGTCTGATCATTTCTGTGTCTTTTTTGTTCAAGTAAACTCTGTTTCTGTTAAGAAAAGGTATATTAATGAGAGTACCAATGCTCAGTTTATGGAAGCCATAGCTATCTCTCCAACAATAAGTGCTGAGTCAGTTGATGTACTCCTGGATAATTTTAATGCCAAAGTATTGAATGTCATGGATCGTGTTGCACTGGTAAAGGTAAAGAAAACTATGAGCAAACAGAAAACACCATGGAGAACCACCATGATGGTAAGTGCCCTGAAAAGAGAATGTAGGAAAGCAGAACGTAAGTGGAAGAAAACTAAACTTCAAATCCACTATGACATCTATAAACAAAGCCTTGGTAGCTTCAACTTTGAGTTATGCAGGGCTAGACAGCGACATTTAGTGATTTGGTCACTTGGGCTAGCAGTGAGTTAACCTCGGGTTGGTTTCCGACCACGTAGAAAGAGCACAGATGGCTTAGGCGCTATATCTGTTGCGCATTTGTGTGGTGGGGTATGACCACTTGCTACGCTCTGAGGGCCTCATGGATCTTGTCAGGCTTGATGTCCACCAATTTTAGAGGCTGTAGAATGGAGTAGGGATTGCTCCTGTAAAAAGCCAAAGTTGTTGGACAACTTGTGATTTGGCAAATAGTAGAGTTAATGAAGCTGTAGATGCGCGCGCACTGATTGTCCTTGATCTGTAAACGATCATGATCCAAGTCCCGGGCATTAGTGAATATCTTGTTGTGGTTCCGATTGGCTGTATTCTGTATTCTTTGGTGAAATATTTGGTCTCATTCACCGAGATTGTTGTTAACCTGGAAGTTTTTTAAATTCGCCAGGTTTTGCTTTGTTTGGTGTACACTTGGGTGAACGCATTCATTGCGTCATTAATGTGGTTCTCTAGCGAGGCCCACTTTTTCGGCCTATGCCTGTGCGCAGACTCCGCAAAATTGAAATTTGCTTTCCCGTGTTGTGCTGTTAGCTGGCACACGTGGTGTTATTCGTCTGATAACTTAGGATTCTATACAAGCATAATGTCCTAAATTTTATCCGAGTGATAAATTGGAAATTTGTACAATGATGATTTCTAAATTTGGTAAAATATAGTCTTGTGGTTTTCTTACAAAAGGTTGAAATATTGTGTTTCTCTCTCCTGTACGAAGTAGTAGAATGAAGAACCACATGGTGATAGTCTTTAACGTTAAGAAAACACACTTTCTCATGAAGACTGGATTTGCATCCAATATAGTCTCGGCCTACAACAGAGGGTAACATAGCCAAAGCATGTTTATTCCCCACAATAAAATTACATGTCCTATTTTAAATGTTGAATTGGCTTTGGTTAAATACTAGTTTTTCTTTGTTTGTGTTTACCAATAATACCTGGAATATACTTGTGTTTTAACAAACCACCGCATGATACTCGTTCATGGAGTTTAAATTCTGAACCAGTAAACTGGAAAATGGTCACATGGGGGAGATCGATGGGACAGTGTTTACAGGTCTGGATAGTGTCCTTGGGATCACTCCCTGATGGCTAATTTTAGTGACGTCATGCATCTGTTTTCTGTTAACATTGCCTTTCTTGAGGGTTTTTTCTTATTTTCTACTCTACTGTTACTGTGTTGATAAGACAAGCACATTTTTACAAACTGCAACGATGTTAGATGGCTGAGACAATAACTCTGAACCTTCAGTTAATGTAGGATATCATTTTGTGACTTTATGACGTGAAAGCAGACGGGAATGTATGATATGATTAATTATAATGAAAAAGAGCTAATTTGTTTAATTTGGAAATTGTTTGATGTAAAACCTAACATGGTCATGGTTGAGTAGAATACATCTTACCATTTTGATTTGGTTTAGCGAAGTAAGAACTAATTTGTTGGGATGAATAGTGACTATAAGAATGTGACTGTTCAGTTTGTTGGTTTGATATTTGATTAGAAGTAATCATGCTCATCCCATGTATGAGGGAATAAGTGGGTAAAAAGGTGCAGGGATCACGTTTTTGTTATTCCTTACATGGGTACTAAGTTTTGCTATGTTTTAATTGAAACTGAGAAAGTAATTCTGCATCATGTTCTATTCTAGAAAACAAGTTGAGAAGTTTATTTAGTCTATATTGTAAAGACACAGACCTCAAAAGTCCAGACCCCTGGAGAGCTCTACTCACTCACACAAACATCTGTGTGGGGGATTGTGTAAATTGGGTTTACTGGTGACATTATCAAAATTGGTATTCTAATTTGGCTACATTGAATACTTTGTGTTGATTATTCTGGTTGTGACTTGAAGGAACCGGAAAATGTCAATTCCAAGTTTATGTACATATTAAATGATTCTTCATTATTTTTTATAGACATGTATACCTATGTACTTAATTTCTGTCATAGTAGGCAATCATTGGAATGTTAACGGTTAACAGATGTTTCTTTAAGGTGTGAATGCTGGGACAAAAGGTTTGCTTGCTACACAGCAAAATCAGCATACCCAAATTAACACTGTCAGATTTAATTTCAATACTTTTAAAGTGTCTATATGGGTCCACGCCACAAGTGTTAATTTAACTCTTTTTGGAGTGTTGGTACTTTAACACTGCTTTGGTGTCATTTTTGACTCTTTGTGGAGTTAATATTTAACACTTCTTAACACCAACCAGTGTTAGTTTTTCTCAACACTGTTATGTAGTGTTAGACATTAACTCTCTCAGAGGATCATTTGTTGACTATACAAGTGTTAGCCCCATAACACTTAAAAGGTGTAAATACAGCTCCTCCTGGAAATTATATTTAAATTAAAGTTTGCTGAAATAAAGGTGGACATATCTTGTGTTTTACAAATAAACATTCATTTAAATACTTGCACCACAAAAAACTGAAATTACATTAAAAAATTTAACAATATGGAACAATATATGTCCTTTCACTCTCATTCAACAATATATGTCCTTTCACTCTCATGAAAGTGTTCATCGAAATAAAATGTATCAACAGTAGAGGCTATAATTAAAGCACGCTGTTCATGTAATATTATATTACAGATTTTGTTGAATACAGGTAGGTCACTGGATGTTCCAGTGCTTACAAACAAATCAATCTGGTACTCTGTGCCATAATTTCTGACCCAACTTGCAGTTGAAACATCTGAACATGGATCCAAATGTAATGTTTGACTGAGTAATTCTCCACCTTCCAAGCTATCAATGCTTTTCATTTTCAAAGGACCAATCTGAAACCGCTTAAAATAATAATTTTTGTAGTAAAATGCCAGTTGACGCTGGTGTTGCTTTACAAGAGATTTTGTAAGATTTTTAAAATTTTTAACAGACTTTAAAAAAAATTGTGTTTTGCTTCAAATCGCATACACCACATATGTATAAGAGGGCCAATTTTTTTGATACACCGTGGATAATGAATCATTAAGTGGTGTTTGGGAATCAATTTCTTATCAGGGAACAATGTTATGGTGGTCAAAAAATCAAATGTTTTAGGTAACATATCATGCCATCAGTAAGGACAGGGGAAAATACTATATTAACAATTTGTATCAAGAGGAGAACTAAGTTCCAGTGATTGTTGTTTCTTTCGACCACATCACCAAAGATAAGTGGGGTATTTCGGAGAATACACCATGACTGAATGGCGTTTAAACCTAAGTGCTTGCTGTTATCATCCATTTTTAAGCCACTCGGTTTGTTTTTACGTTCCAGATGACCATAATTAAAACTGTATATCCTGTCTGACAATGTGTTCAAAGATATGTATCCATTTTTGATCAGGTACTGAAAAAATAGCTTTAACTCATACTGCACGATACCCTCTAACAAATCATGCATGATATCCACAGCGAAATTGTCAGTGCTGTGAAAATATTGTAATGTATTGAATACACAAGGTTTTTTAACACCATAAACAACAGGTAGAGAAGGATCTTCACTTAGTGCATTGCAATGTTCAATATGAAGCTCTTTGGAGCGTAGAATTAGTCCAGGGTTATCCTCAGTAAATACAGACTGAATTTCTTCCTTATTTGTCAGACAGAACCTACAACATTGTGCTGCACTGAAAGATTCAACAAAACCAAGCAAGCCAATTAAAGCAAGATTATCTCCTGTGACTTGAATTACAGAGCCAAACAATGGTTCATCAATAAATGGAAGTTGGATTCCTTTTGTTTCTAAAATTTTCAAATCGTCAATTTAGCATGCCTCTGTTTTGAGAAAAGAGGATCGCTTTGATAATATAACCCATCATTAATATCTTTGTATACCCCATTTTTGCAGTGTTTCTCTTGTAAGAAGCACTCTGATTTCACTGTTTTTGAAAATGGATTTCAATGTACCTAAAATGGGGACATACGTGTACTTGTCTGTGACAGGAATTTGACTATATGCACCTGTAGTTCTATCTCTACGTGTATCAATTCTCACACCAAGGACAAACTCTTTAGGCTCAACTATTTCCCATTTTTCTTCATAATATTTTTGCCTCTTCCTCTCTGTGTTAATTGTTGAAAAATGATTACCTAATTGATTTAAACTGTGCTCAATTTTCTTATGAATTTCTGACTATTTGGTTTCAGAAGAAAATGTTTGGAGAACTGCTTCTTGTGCTTGACCTTAAACATCCCTAATAACTTCCTCCATTGAACAAACTATTGTTTGGACAGTGCTTTGAGAAATACCAGAGGTTTGCAAGTGTGCAACAATTGAACCGCACATTCTTTCAATTGCGTTCTGTGTGATAACAGGGGGAACCAGTAACATGGATGCAGCAGAGGTTGTTGGCTGATCACTAGAAAATTCAAACTCAAAATTTCTTTGTGTGGCCACTTCCTTGTTAGTATTGACTGGTTCATCATTATGAACAGTGTTCAAGTGCTTTCTGAAGCCATTGTACGTACAAAAAGATGAAGGACATCCTTGCTCTCCACATTTCAAATGAAGGTTTTTAGCTGGATATAATCCATGCTGAAATTTTAAATGTTGACAAAGGACTGAACAATTTTTGTGGTGCATTTTACAAACAAAACATGTGAACATAGACAGTTTTTCTAACTGTGCTCCAACCTTTCTGAACTGGTTACCCTTTTAATGGTCTTGCAGTAGTCGTGCTCTCAGTTCCTTAATTCGTGGGGTTTCCTTTGCATTTCCAACATCGATGTTGTACACTGTCGTTTGGATGAAAGTGTAGAATACGGAAAGCGCTTCATCATAGGAGAGACTGAAGACGTAGTGAGCTTTGAATAGCACATCAAAAGCAGCCACTTGTCTGAGCCTTGCATGGGATGGCTTTCTGGTCCACAACAATGCAGAACCTTTGGATTTTCTTCTTTTGCTCTCCGGTGCAGAGGAGGAAAGGCTGTCTTGCATCAACTTTATCCAGGAATGTAGTGAGGCTGGCTCCTTCCTGAAGTTTGAATGACACATTCATGCATATAATTAGCATAACATACTAGTTTAGCAGCAAGAGGGGAGGAATAAGATGAGAAGAAGATAGGAAGAGAATGAGGAAAGGAGGAGGAAATAAATAGCATGTGCATTAAAAGTTTTTCCAAAACATTCTGTTAATTCCAAACCATTACCATGCCTGGAAAACTATGTTTCTAATTTCATAACTCTTATGGATATTTCTTGACTGTGGGAACCCTGGTGGTAGGACAAAAAGCTAATGGTACATACCTTAAGAAATCTAAGAAGATGGTTAGCTGCCTGTGCTGAGCTTATCTTGGGTGTTTTTTTCTGGCCTCTTGATGTAGGGGGCAGAAAATGCAACAACAACAGGATAGCAGACATCACTATACCAGCCTAGGAGACAATATTTGACAAAGAACATCAACAAAAGCTTTAGAAACAACTATTACTTCTTGCTACTGCAGCTGCCATTTAGCTAAAACAGCCCTGTGATTACTACTCCAATTCAAGAAAGCAAAAACTAGGTTTTTATTGATTAACAAAATTCTACTTAGTATTTTATTATTAAAATGACTAAAGAGCTTAATTAATTTATTTCATTTATCTAGTTTTGGTCTACTGTTGCCTGTTGGACTTTACAATGACACTGGATTGTATTTTGGATAAAGAAAAACTTCATATTTACCATAGTCATTTTCCGCCTCAAGGTCAAAAGCTGCGCGCAGCTCCTCAACATGAGGACTTGAGGGAAGACTCTGGCATTCTGCGATGATTTTCTGCTTGAATGAAGGCCATTTTTCTAGAAACTTTGCAGATACATGGTTCGCAAACATCATGGAAAAATCCTGTTCAATCTTTAAACAGAGGCACAACAGTATATAAAGGTTATTTAAGTGCATTTTGAATTTTGAAGGAATCCGTTTTCAAATAGTTTCTAATACTAGTAATAATCTCTACATATCCTTACCAGTCCAGGTATGTCAAGGAAGCGAGGGAAGACATCCAACCCTGAAGCTGTTGCATCCTGGTCACGAACCAGCTTCTGTCAGTATGCAAAGGTGGCTCTCATCTTCTCTTCAAACAGGGCTGTATCTGTTGAGTCTCATTATAGAGAGATCCCCCTTGCATTCCTCACCAAAGAGCTGTTCACCAATTACCAGAGATTCTTCGCTGGATTGTTGGGCTGTCCTGGAAATTAGGCCTTGAATGCCCACGGACGCCATCATAGGTGTTGCGTTGGACTGTCTTGAGTCTCCAGGCAAGATAGGCAGAATTGGCCTCAGGATCATAGAAGTGTTCCTGGTAACGCATGCACACACATTATTAACATAAAGTAGGGATGCACAATACTTCAACTTAGGTTACGGACATAGCATCACCATTGCATCGAGCACTTAGTTGAGTATTAGGGCATAACTGAAGCATAATTTTATCAGCTTGTCATATCAACAAAAAATTCCATTTTAAAGCTATTATTAGCTGATATTAAGGTTGTGCTAATAATATTGCGTATTCCTAATATAAAGCAGAAATATAGTCTAATACAAACACTACAACATATTTTCGGACTACAAAGACACATTAAAACTTACATATCCATGTTTTGAGAAAGGATCTTGGAGATATAGGGTCACAATTCCCAATGCAAAGCTGGACCGCACACTTCTTGGTGGAATCCTCCTTTTAAAACAAAATATTTATTACATTTGTGTCCAGTTGGATTTTCTTTTGTCATTTCATTAAATGATTTCTTACCCATATGATTCTATCATGTCTGCGACCAGAATGTTGACCATTTGTTTGCGTGTTGCATCTGACAGCGTTTTAGGTTTGTCATACTCTCTGAAGATTTCTTCACCCTTTGGATTTGTGCTCAGAACACTTAGAACCTTCTGCAAAGACAACATTTATTTTTAAAACTATCAGCTTCATGCTTTAAAATTAATTTTCTATTGACAGACATTTTTGTTAAATTTAGTTTAGTTTGACTCATTACATCTAACTGGTATGAGTTCCATTATAATAGTTCAAGTGCTGCTTATCTAATACTAGATGGTTTCAAGGTTTACCTGTTTTGCTTCATTGCGATCCAGCTCTTTCATGGCCCTCTTCCTGTTCTTAGTGGTTGAGAGGATAATAGTAGACTCTGATGAACAGGAAGAAGATGGTGATGCTGTTGAAAAGTCTCGCAGTGAAGCTGGCGATGCTGGGGGGACTGGAATTGATGCTGGAGATGCCGATGGGTCTGGCTGTACAGATGATTCTGACTCGGATTCAACCAAAAGAACAGCAATATCTAAAATTGGGCCACAGAGGAATAAATTAAAAAAATATATATTTTATTGATTAGTGGAAAAATATTACAATATAACCTTACCTGTTACTGGGTGCTTGCGGTATCCAACTTTGAAGTTTCGCACCCCTGATTTGATAAGCTCATCAAATATGTCTGCATCAACCTCAGTATCTGATGTGTCAGTCAAGCTAAGGACAGTCACAAGTTGATCCTGCAGACTAAATTTTTCGGTTACTGGGAGAAATAAAGAAATTAGATTAAGCTATATAATCAACCATGTCATTTTGTCAAACCCCCCCAATCTGGTGCAGCATAAAACCTGAAAAACACAAGAGACATAGTGTACATACAGCAAAAATTAATATAATAATAATATAATATGTGGAGACAAACCTTCTTGAAGAAACTGGCTGAAATCAAAGTTTTCATCTGTTTGTGGAACTTTGATATACTTTGTGACTCCTTCATATTGCACATTTGCCAGCATTTTCTGTATGAATTTAGTACATTAAAAAGAGAGGGTAGCTTACTGTACAATTTATATCCACTGTAATTAAAATAAATAGTCAATGAGAGTCAACTTCTTTAATCATACCTGCAAACTCAGAAGGGCTGAAAAAGGTGACACATCACACCCCCCCATTTTAACCGTGTTTACTCCAGCTGCTAGCTAATGGTAGGCTAACGTTACCTGCTGTCAGGTGTACTTAACTAGCGTCCCGTGCGGCAATGTTTCAGTTTCCTCTAACGTCTGTTTTCGGAGCTTCAGAGAGAAGCGCAGGCATTTAAGTGGCACCTAATATAAGGCACCGAAATCCGCGTTGTTATTCGGTCCGGTAGAAACGGTCATTAAGGCACCGGTGCCGTATTTTCACCAGTCCCCCCCCCCCCGGACTCTTGACAAAAATGTATGTAAACAACGCAAAAAACACAAACAAAGCAGGTAATATATCAATATTACTTAAAACACAAACAATATTGACTTTAAAGAAAGGTTTAGCTCAGATATTGTTAACAATTAGCCAGTAACTTAATTGTCAGCAATTTTTAAACACCGACTTTTGGCTAACATCCAGGGCTGGCTAGCAGCAATCAAACTGTAGCCCCTCTGTAGCACGCTAGCTAACAACTCCTAACAGTTAGAGCTAGGTGCATCATTAAAAGTTATTTTGACCACCTTTTGATTACTAACTTAGTATTTACTGGCATCAATTTTTCTCAGAAAAAACTACGAGACTGTTTTTTGCCAGTAAATACTGTAAAAAATTGAAAGCAAGATTAGCTAACCACGAGTGTTAGGGTCTCTAGTAAGAGTGGGGTGACATGAATTAAAATTACAGTGGCTTACCATTGCAAAACAGGTACCAGAAGGCAAATAAATATAAAATATGACATTAACCCATAATACTTCATTTACTTACCAAATGCAGGTAATTTGCAAAGTCCCTTGTGCAGCAGTCGGTGTAGCGCTCACTGATCTTCTGGCTTCAGCCAATCGCGTGTGTCTATGCAGTGGGGGCAGGGTCACACTTCAAGTGTAAAACCCAGGATCGGAGTTTAGAGTGAGATGTTCAGAGTCAATATTTATAAAATTACACTTACAGGTTTAATTTAATGACACTTTGTTTTTACACTCGGTTTTGACACCAACTAATCAACTGAAGTCAAATATAGTGGATTTAACTCTATCAGAGTAGAATTAACTCTACTTTTGCTCAAATTTCACTAACACTGAAAATTTAACACTTCTGAATTTGCTGTGTATTGTCTAGTTGGCTTCTTTCTCGAGATAACACCACTCTGTCATATGAGATGGCCCCAGAACATATTGGAATGTGTCCCTAATTGATAAGGGGTCTATTCTTCAGGACTAGGTTTTGTTATCTTTAGGTCAGTAAACCATCCCCCACAACTTATAAACCAGAATAGAGTTTGGGAAAGCTCTCTCTTGCATTTTTCTTCACTCCTGCCTGCATCTTCAATCTCCGGAGAACTTCCTATCTATGATATTTGTACTTTAATTGTAATACTCACTTTGTATATTACATTTATTGGTTACATTCATTAATTAACTATTTGAAATCAATCTTAAAAGGGTCAAAATCCAGTTCCTTCAGACTGGTTCCGACCATCAGTTTGCTCTCAAATGTCAAATAGGTTGAAAGCCAAATTGACACTGGGTTTAGACTTTCTTTAAAGTAGAGATTTTTAAGAGAAAATTGTAACTATTACTTTGAGAGTTTATCTAGTCCAAACGAGAGTTGAAAAGTACAAACATAGGAATTGTACCTGGATTCTTTATTTCCCTGTGTAAAAGTGTAACATATTTATAGATCATGATTGGGTCACTCACTTTTAATCAAGACCCTCACACCCTGTTTCAGGACAAGCTCTGGTGAAATAGGACATAAGAGGGGGTCATGATTTATTACAGGATTATGGAGTGTCTTTGATGTGCTGGTATAAATAGGAAGAGGCTAAGAGAAACACACACTGGGTTTCATCTTGTAGAGAAATTAGGTTAATTTGAGCTTCAAGATGGTATGACATGTTTTGATTGGAAATAAGGTATTTAATCATTTGTGTTAAACAAAAGTGAATTTGATTGTAGTTCCGAGACAAAACAATCAGATGTAATTATATATCAACTGATATGTGGTTAGATGAACTGCTAATTGTTTATGAACTACTCTTTGAGAGTGATACTTCAACATAAGCAAACTATGTGCAGTTGCAACTAATCTTCTCAAGGAGAATTCACTGACAGGTACAGGACACTTGAAAGCAATTCAGAGATAAATGACTGGTTGGAGCCCAGAGACTGAGTTTGGCTTAAAGGACAATTGTGAGGTGGGCTAAGATAAGATGGATCACACAGACACACATGGACTGTCCCACCACTGCAAGAGGATTCTATTCCCGGGGTGCAGCAAGTCCCTAGTAATGCCTGGTTCCTGACAGCTGGACTAATTCTAGTCCTGATGATTCTGCCACAAGATGAAGAAGGCAACCTCCAACCGACGGGGGAGGCTAAGGAAAGCTCCGGTTCTGGACAATGTTTACTGGGGCACGAAAAGACCAACTGCACGACATCATGCCACGCTGGTTAGGTCCATACCAGGTACACCTCATCTGCTGTCCAGGTAGCTGAGAGAGGAACCTGAGGTCAACGACATCATGCCACACACTACAGGAGGGCTTCTGTGTTTAAAGATTAGGCACGGTGAATTGAAGTCACCGAGGGCAAAAGTGAGTTTTTGGTGCTAGTAACCATCACTTCCGACCCGGCCTGCAGCTATAGAGCCCTTAGATAAAACTGGTCATCTTGGCATTCACAAAGGAGAGCACACAGATTCTCCTGACCTGGCTGATAAAGCAGCTAGAATGGAGATAACTAGAGCTGTGTCATTGTAACCTATATTTGAACTATGAAGGACAACACCTTGGAATATACATCTGACTTTTACGGTCTGTTACATCGGTCTGCCAAGAAATGGTTCATAACTGATCGTCTGACATTTGGAGGAGCAGAACATTTGCGATGACTTTGGAAGTACATCTTATTGGAACCACGAGAGGACTTTTCAGTGAATCAAGCAATTGACGTAAGAGGACTTGTACCAGTAACACATTGAAGGATGTATTCAGCGATTGGTGTTTACACATCCAAGTGTCGATGCAACGTACCCCACACTGTCAGTATATATAAGTCAACTGAAATTACCTACTTTGCCATTGTTTTTATCATAAAACTTTTTGCTGTACTATGTTATAGTTCTATGTAATGAAAATATGTGGTCTTGAAGTTAAAACACAGGTAATGGACCAGAAGCATGTAAATGAGGATCCAGCCATTTCAGATTTGTTCCGTTCTCTAATTATTAGGGTAATGATATCAACAAGGTCATGTTGTTAAAGAGTACTGTTTTGTTGCAGTCTAGGTCCTAATGCGTAAATTGTTTAAGGATTGATACCGAGGGTGGATTCGGTATCAAGAGGACGGATTGTTATGGAAATTCTTGAACTAATGTACATTTGAGAAATGTCTGCTTTTCTATTCCCAGGTATGTAACTCTGGTCTTTGTTTATGGTCATCATTGAATGGTGTCAGAAGATCATTGGGAACTATGACCACCTGTTTATCTGCCTAAACCAACAAGGGTATCTGTCCTTTGTTCTTCAGGAATGTGGCCGACTGCCTTTTACAATGTTCCCCCTACCCCCTAGACAGTAAACACCTAGTGCAGGAAGGATAAGGTGGGGGGACAGCCCGCCCTTTGTGTAAAACCTATGTGACATAAGACGGCTGGGCAGTAACTTACCACACCTCTTTTAACTGTAATAAATACGGACTGTTCATGTATTTTCCTCAGAGATTCCTCACAGGCCTGTTATGATAGGCATAGGATGCATCTCTCTGTTTGCAAATATAAAATAAACTGTTAATTGTGCCAAGAGAATTTTGTCTCTGTACTTACTTCCATTAAGAGTTCCTATCGATGGAATTACCATCACAGACGACCCAGATGATTTCGAAAGGTTCAGGTCTTTAGCACAACGTAGTGGTGATGATGTTAGAGTAATACAACGTAATGAGTTTGACAATGTGGAATTACAACAGTTGATAAATTTCCAAAATACTGTTGAAGTTGGTGATTTTGGCACATTCTATGCACTCATTATGGAAGGCTTGGATACTTTGATTGTTAGAGCTTCAGATTTTGTATATGGGCCTAGTGATCGCCTGCAGATTGAGTTGATTGGTGAATCTCTGATCTCCATAACCATACATGTGACCATGACAGCAGATGAATATAATGAACACACGTTTGTTCATTTACTTGAAAGTGTTATGCAGAGTAATGCCGAGATTTTGACTGATGAGTCACTAGAGCTAGGGGGTATTCCATCAACGCCGCTAATGAAATCTGTGCTTATTTGTAAAAGCCCGGTTTGAACGAACGCCAACTTCCACTTAAGGCTCAAGCCATTCCATTAACACAATCTAGCCGCGTATTGTCAACGTTAACTCAAACCAGGCTTGAACAAGCTTGCATTGTGCATGCACACGGAGTACATAAGCAGCCCAGAACAAGCGATCATTGAAATGAAGATACTGTGTTGCAAAAAAGGCGAAAACTAGAACAGTGATCTCAACAGCGGAACAAACCCTGCTGATGGGACTTCATGAAGAATTTAAAGGAGTCATCACCAAAAAGGGCAATACTGCCATAATTGACAAGGCGAGGGAGATAGCTTGGCAAAAAATTGCTGACAGATTAAATGCGTAAATGCGTAATTTTTAATAAATTAACATTCAGATCACTAGATAAGTAAGACTGGCTATATTATCAGGCTAGATGATATCAAAATTTATGATCAATTAAAATTATGTTGTAGGCTAACTTATGTGAACTGATACAACTACAATGCATTTACTGTTAATTAGCCTAATTCAGTAAGGCTTGAAGCCTTTCTGACCTAGTACCCTTGGCCTTTATTAATTCTCGGAGGTTACATCTCAACAGGGGCCAACTGAATAGCCAAAAAAGATTGTGGCAGCTTCAATATTAGATATCAGGCAACTTCCATCACAGCTCGTCTGACAGCATAGAGGGTGACCTGTGACTCATCTGACAGCATGGAGGGTGACCAATGAATGATGTGGTACACTTTGCTTGGCAGAGCATTCATTTTAAATTGCTCAGCATGACTTAGAAGAGTTGATGCAGTGGTCTCTTTCAAAATGTAAATTCTAGCTCTGAATTATCTCAACACTGCTCACATTCCAGTATAAAATGTTTAACTTTGGATCTGACATTGTGTGAGGTTTCAAATCTGGTTTTGCATAGGCCTTCTGCAGCTACATGTTAGTGCTATGACATAAAGTACTTGGTTAGGAAAGGAAATACCAGATGTTTAAGGTAAAGTGAAACATTATCTCTGTACAGTACAGTTACCACTTTGTGTGAGTAGCAAAATGTTTTATGTTGTACTTCTTCATTAACAATTCAAAATGTGAATAAAAAAACTCCTTCCCCTTGTCCGTTTAGACTTTTTGGGGTGTTCTTCCTTCTTTTAATATGTTTTCAAATGCTCGCTTTACCTTGATAGCACTTTTATTTCTCAGCACACAAGTCCATGCGTATTTGCTTAATACATCTATGCATGTTGTTAGAAATCAGCCATTTCGTATAGTGGTTGAAATAATGATCGGGTACCCGGTCGTCAAGGGAGAGAGTAATTCAATTATTTATTGCAGCATTTGATAGTCAATTGTTCATAATGTTATTTACTGTTGCGCTTTAAATGAACGTGACTTCCTGTGTACGGATAAACAGATGGTCTTTTGTTATCTAAACATAAACAAGCATGCATTCATATACTTCAACAATCCCCTCTATCAAACATTTAAAGAAAAACATTACATGTTTAATAAAACATTACAAGTACAATTCAATTCTTAATGAAAAGAAAAGGTCCATACACTTATGTTACAAATGACTAAGACAAAACAACAAAAAGTAAGAGTAAGTGACCAATGAGGTCTTATTTTTCCCCAAATGAAAAGTAATGTAGACAAGACACAATTGTCACGCCACACTCCGACACATAACTCAATGTATGAGTCATCTATCCCTCCCCCGCCTCAGGTTATAAGGTTCAAGAAACATATTGACATCAACAGGCTACTATCAGTGTTAACGGTGTTCAGCAGAAAATCAGACGAAAACATGACATCATGATTGAAACATTTCCCCCAAAGTCCATTGAACAATCAAAAAAAAACCTTGTCCGTATCATGATCCATGCGAAAATATCATACAAAAGACTTGTGCATATCCTGTTGTACCTGTGAAAGATTCTACCTTTAAATAGGGAAAACGTCTACCTTTAACAGGGAACAATTCACTATCCAAACATACCATGATAGCCCTCATAATCTTGATCATTAAGCATCATCACAAAATACGTCAAAGTCCAATATTGGGATTGTCATCGTACAGAGTTTCCCACCTGTCTTGCGAGAAACAAACCTTCATACATATGAAATCACCCTATCAGTTCATTTAGGAAAATCTTAGATTGTAAGGAATGAAGATAGATTCCAATCAAGTGTCCTTTAGTTCTTGTCTTTAGTTTTCTTTGTCTTGTATCAGTGATGTAAAGTTCCAATATCAGTTATTGCAGTCAGTCTGATGTAGACCCAGCAAATTGCCTGGTTGTCCTAACAAGTCAGTGTAGGTGTGTAGTGGAATAGTGAGTTTCCAACACTCCACTAATTCAAGATTAACACCACAACAGTGTCTTCCACTGTGTTGGGACCATGTGACCTGTCCAGTCAACTGGCCCGTGGTACCCATGTGAGTGGTCAGGAAGATTTGGAACAGATTCGACCAGTGTGCTTGTAGAAATCCTTCTTGAACATGTTGCTGGTACTCACACTCAGTTGTCTGTGTCCAGTCAGTGACGCGATATGTCATCCAAAAAGGGGTTGTGATGTCCCGATCTGTTGAAAGTATAACTGCAAAACAACGATTAGTGTGGTTTAACAGTCCAATGGACTTTCATCCACTGGGTATTGCTCTGTCAACTCCCAACAATGAAGACAATAGATCAGTCCTGAAAACTTGTGGATCTCAGAAGTTCCATCATTAGAGTGAAGCGTACACCCTATCAAGGCAAGTTTCCATAATAGTATATGTCCAGTTTCCTTTTCCATCCAGAACTGGCTTGGTTGATGTTTAGATCCTTGTGCTATATTAATGCCCGATAGCAACTAGCAGTGGAATAAGATTTTATACATGACTTTGCTTAGCCAAATCAAAAATGGTTTCATCTATTCAATTCAACCATTAAAATGTTAGAACTTACATCAAACAAAACAATTTCCAAATTAACCAATTAAAAACAAATCTTGTGAATGGAAAATGTAAAGCATAACAGATGCCAATGCTCTGTTATAACTATGCAACAACATAAATAACCCAATTTTTCATGTAACTCTTTATAAGTAACAATTTGATTTGCCTTGAGCCCTATGCTCAACTCTATCCAATCATAATCAATTACCATATCATACATCCCCCCTGCCTTCAATTCATTAAGTCAATGGAAAGTGACACCATGAGTGAATGCAGAACAATGACAAATACTGCCACAGGAGGCGCCATCCTGAACATGCACTGGCCATCATTTCGGGACAGACATGAAACATAGAGAATTGGTAGTAGGGATGGATCTAGAATCCATTTGATAAGGAGTTGCATACCGTATATTCATCAAAACAAATTGAAAATGTTAAAAACACAAACAAAAACATCAATGTGCAACAGGGTCGCTTGTGCGAAGGAATTATAAACCATACAACCTATTAACAAATTTGTCTAACATAGCTAAACAGCTCCAAATTTGACTTTACCTCAGTACCATCACACTGGTCTGCGAAATTGGCTATCATGCATTTATAATATCCTGTAGTATCTTGGAACATGCCTAACTAAAAAATGGTTTGGCCCCTAGGGGATAAGCTGCACAACTAAATTATAGGAGTGAAAAACTCCAGCCCATGTTGCAGTGGTTTACCTGCTGCAACCACCAGGGCGATTGTATTAGCATATCTACAGCACACATATTTAGCATTTTCACAGGACAATGGCCAAACTACATCATGACAAACACAACCTCCTAAATTTTAGGGAATTCAAAAACTTTGATTCATTTTTAGTCCAATAGTGGCGGTCAGCCAAACCCTAAATCGCAAACTTTATGCATATTTTGACCACATCTGTGGTTCTATTGACATTAAGATTGTTCTCTCATCAACAATGGGGGATGACTTTTGGTCTCTACCCTAATTTCAGTTGGTTCCAAAATTGTAAATTTAACATTAAAGCTATTGAGAGGAAAATATATTTTAGCTTTAACTTAATGTTTGATTATCCCAAAACTGAATATGCTTGTGTTGGTGAAATCACCACAGGTGAGACCAGTCTGAACACAAATTTAACCCTTAGTAAAAGGCTACCCTGATTTAATGGGAAACAATGGTTGGGGGCATCCCAGGGGTCTGCCCCCCTTCCTGGAGCCCTTAGCGTCACCCATTTATGGTGAGCCATTAAAAAGGCCAAATGGATTGTTTAAAATGTATATGAAGTTCCCACACATTAAAAATCTGACATGGTTCTTCAGACTATCTGTAGCAAGATATGTTATCCTTTCAAATTAGCCGATATCCTTCGTTAACTAAAGATTTAGAAAACTCCTAAAAATTATGATGTTGACAGAAAACAGATGTATGATATCACTACATCAATACCCTATTTGTTCATTAGTCAATTTACCATTTTAGAATTTAAACTCCATTAACAAGTATCAGGCATTGGTTTTAAAACACAAGTATTATCCCAGTTATCATAGGTAAATACAAATAAAAGAGAAACTACATTGGATATAAAAAGTCTACACACCCCTGTTAAAATGCCAGGTTTTTGTGATGTAAAAGAATTTTTCCACTTTTAATGTGACCTAAAATATGAACAACTCAATTGAAAAACAAACTGAAATCTTCGAGGGGGAAAAATGAAAAATAAAAACCTTACAATAACCTGGTTGCATAAGTGTGCGCATCCTCTTATAACTGGGGATGTGGCTGTGTTCAGAATTAACCAATCACATTCAAACTCATGTTAAATATAAGTCATTATACACCTGTCATCATTTAAAGTGACTCTGATTAATCACAAATAAAGTTCAGCTGTTCTAGTAGGATTTTCCGTTTATTAGTTTTATTTATCTGAGAGCAAAAGCCATGGTCCGCACAGAGCTTCCAAAGCATCAGAGGGATCTCATTGTTGAAAGACTTCAGTCAGGAGAAGGGTACAAAAGAATTTCCAAAGCATTAGATATACCATTGAACACAGTGAAGACAGTCATCATCAAGTGGAGAAAATATGGCACAACAGAGACATTACCAAGAACTGGACGTCCCTCCAAAATTGATGAAAAGACGAGAAGAAAACTGGTCAGGGAGGCTTCCAAGAGGCCTACAGCAACATTAAAGGAACTGCAGGAATTTCTGGCAAGTACTGGCTGTGTGCTACATGTGACAAC
>JACXGI010014627.1:0-18721 GCA_016801175.1 Esox masquinongy | reverse complement strand
TCTGTGGGGTCTACCTGGGGTGACATCATGTACCAGTACGGGGGTCTGTGGGGTCTACCTGGGGTGACATCATGTACCAGTACGGGGGTCTGTGGGGTCTACCTGGGGTGACATCATGTACCAGTACGGGGGTCTGTGGGGTCTACCTGGGGTGACATCATGTACCAGTACGGGGGTCTGTGGGGTCTACCTGGGGTGATGTCATTGCACCAGTACGGGGGTCTGTGGGGTCTACCTGGGGTGACGTCCTGCACCAGTACGGGGGTCTGTGGGGACAGTGTGAGTCCATGGGAGTTGAGCTGCTGGTCCCGGGAGATCTGGACGGTCAGTCGCACCGGGTAGTTCTTTTGGTCCTGGCTGTTGGACTCCCCTGCCGCCGTCTTTCCATCCACCAGGATACGCTCTCTGATTGGGTGAGATGAGGAACCGGCCAATTGCAGTCAAAAGCATACAGATGGACACTGCTCAGTGAAAAGTTAGGTCCAATTCAATATGCTTGCAGGTGCTTGACATCACTCTGCTAACAGGCCACATAATAGGCTGTATAGCCCCCAGCCTAACCCAGTTTATCCCAGCCTAGTCTAGCCTAACACCGGATAACCCAACCAAACCCTGGCCAACTCAGCCTAACCCAGCATGACCCAGGCTAACTCAGGATAACCTGACCTCAAAACAAACCTGGACTTAAACTTAAAACTAACCTGAACCTAAACTGAAAACAAACCTGCTACTAGATTCTCTGGAACGTCGAAGCCATCTCCCCACCACCTGCTCCACCCGACTGGTCCTGCGAGACGGGGAGCGGCTTCTGTCCCGCTCCTCCATTTATCTAGATAGAGGTCAAAAGTCAAAGGTTAGAGATGGTGGGAGAGGGTGAGATTTCATTCATAGCTTTGGGGTGAGAAGCTAGGGGATATGATGACCATCTAATGCACACACACTCGGGGGGGGGGGCTGAGATAATGTCAGAAATAGTCTGATGCTTTAATGGCCCAGACAGGCTGTGAGTGGCTGTTAATGTACATCGGTCGGCCTTTTTAAAAGGGTCCCTATGGCCCCCATGAGGTCAGTGTCTGTCCGTATGTTCCTAATTAGCAATCTCATCAGTGGTGTCTCTTTTAAACGGGTCCTAAAGTTGGTTAGGCCCTCTGAGTGGGTGCTCATCACAAATGGGCCCTGACAGACGTAGTGTCTGTGTCCCCAGTGCTGTCCTGCTCCCTACTCAGGGTGAACTTTAGGGCACCACTGAGTCCATGCGGGACTCTGATACCCTAAAGAATAATGGCTGTCAAAAACTTGAAATGGTTCTTTGGCTGCCCCTGTGGGAGAACCCTTTAAACCCTTTCGGGTTTAAAGCTGAAACCATTTATACCTGAAACCCTAGCATGTTCTTCATGTGGCTCTTTCCAAGGGTTTTTCCTACAGGGACATATTGGGAACCCTTCTGAAACAATTTTGTCTGAGTGTATGTCTGGGACCACCACAGGTAACAGCTACAGGACACTACAACACACACACACACACACACACACACACACATTACAGATGATGGACAACACACACACACACACACACTACAGATGATGGACAACACACACACACATTACAGATGATGGACAACACACACACACACACACACTACAGATGATGGACAACACACACACACATTACAGATGATGGACAACACACACACACACACACACTACAGATGATGGGGCATTAATGCCACCCATTAGACTACAGAGAGAGGAAGAGTCATAGATAGAGGAGACAGAGAGGAGGAGAGGGTGGGGATAGAGGAGACAGAGAGGAGGAGAGGGTGGGGATAGAGGAGACAGGGAGGAGGAGAGGGTGGGGATAGAGGAGACAGGGAGGGGGAGGGGGTGGGGATAGAGGAGACAGGGAGGGGGAGGGGGTGGGGATAGAGGAGACAGGGAGGAGGAGGGGGTGGGGATAGAGGAGACAGGGAGGGGGAGAGGGTGATAGGGTCATTTTCTTCATCTCTTCCTCCCTCTCTCACTCCCTCTCTCACTCCCTCTCTCACTCCCTCTCTCACTCCCTCCCTCTCGGTCTCCCTTTATCCCTCTCACTGTCCTCTCAATTTAAATTCCCAGTCTTCCTCGGAATTGTAATTATAGCTTTTTTTTCTTTCACCCACATACAATGTTGTAAAGAAATTGAAGGAAATAAAATATAGGCGAATATTGGGCTGATTTCACAGACAATAGTTATGTCTAGTCTAGGACAAAAAAAAAGGTCAATTGTTTTGGACCTATACAAGGGTTCACTTAAGTTCAGAGTCCAGACACTCGCCAACACACGTACCCTCTGACCTCTGCCCCTCCCTGTGTATCAGGGCTCCATCAAAGGCCTGGTGACTCCCCCCGTTCGGCTCCCCCTTTGACCAGCATGTTGAGGATGAGGAGGGTGAGCCTTCATCTCCTGCCGGCAGAACAGAGCGTCACAGTCGGTGTCCTTCGCGGGACTGACCTGTGCAAAAAGAAACCTTGTTGTTGCAATCTGCTTTTTAAGACATTGTGGTAATGAGCACAAGGTGGTCTGGGATGGTTTAGTATGGACACACTTAACAAAGTTCACTAGATAGGGAATGTGGCACCATTTGGGATCCATTCAACATGTTATGAATTATTTACAAGCAACATGAGTTTCCATATGAAAGGATAAATGATAGAATGACACAATGGGATGCTCCCTGTATTCTGTTTGTTCTAATTAAAGAATGAGTCTGTCACCGGACTGAAAGGGAAGGTTGGGCAGGGGGGCAGTGAGACATTGGCAGGCATTAAAGCAGTTAGAGCATTGGGTCAGTAACCGTAAGATTGCTAGCTCAATTCCCAGAGCCAACTTGGTGATGGTGCTAGTGGAAACCGATCTGCCCCGTAGCGAAGTACTTCAGTCTAATTGGCCGTCAACCATGGCTGATCCCTGGCAGTGAACCCAATCTTTGACAGTGTCTCGGGGATATAGGAAAAAAAGTGACCAGACACCCTGATTTATTGAGGAGTCTCCCTTTTTGGTGGCCTGTTCCTGGCTAGAGCACATGGTCATGGCCTGGAGAGAAAACAGACTGTGAGCCCCCTTATTGTACTTGAGACAGAGAACAGTGGAGAACTCCTTCCCAGTTGGGTATGTTTTGCTGTTCTGTTCTACTCTGATCGCAACAGTCCTATGTACCTCTGCTCTGCTCCAAACAGAATCAATTATTAATATTGACTTCCTCTGCCCCCTCTTTATTTCTTTCTTATTTTGTCTTTTTCTTTCCCCCCACTTTCTCTTGCTCTCTACTCTGTTCTCACCCCAGTCCCTTTTTCTCTTTATTTGCATTTTTCCTTCCTTTCCTTCTCTCTATCCACATGTTCCCTCTGTTTCTAGTATCTTCTCTCTGTTTCCCTCTCTCCTCTCTTTATCCATTTCTCCCACTATCTCCCTCCCTTCCTCTCCATCTCTCTCTCCCTCCTTTCTTCCCTCCCTCCCTCCCTCTCCCCTTCCTCCTCATCTATCTCTCTTTCCAACCCCCTTTCAACTATTTCAGACTTTTCCTATTAGGATTCCCTTCCCACACCTCCTTCTCTCTGTCTATTCCCCCTTTCTCTCTCTCTGTATCCCCCCTCTCTATTTTGTTTTAACTTTCCATCACATTTCCTGTACCTTCTTCTGTTTCCTTATGTCTTTTGGTCACTTCCTCTCTTTCTCACTACGTCTTTATTTTTTGTATTGAACATCAAAGGAAGAATGGGTTGCTAGTTCTTGCTCCTTCCCCATCTTTGAGTGTGTGTGTGTGTGTGTGTGTGTGTGTGTGTGTGTGTGTCATGAAAGAGACATGAAATCTGATTAACTATTGGGACTAAGTGAGTCTCATCACAAACAAACACACACAAAACGATTGGCACATGCCAATTGTGTGTGGGTGTATGTGCATGTCTGTGTGTGAGAATAGCAGAGTGCTGCTTGCATCAATAATATATCCAGATAATGTAGCCACTCTGCCAACAACTATATCCTAACGTTCTACATCTCTTTTTCACTCTACCTCTCTCTTTTTCACTTTTTCTCTCGCTTTTCCCTGTCTCTGCTATAATAATAATAGATGTATGTGAAAATAGTGTAAAACCCTGAATAATGCATTCAGAGCACAGTTATACCGATTAATTGTACAGATTATACTGTCTAATTATAAAAAACAGAAAATAACCCACTTAACGGAAACAATTCTCAAACCTCCTATCAGAAAATTCTCTCCTGGAGAGGTTAACATAGAGAAAAGTCTCCTAAGCCAGCTGGTTCTGTTTACAAACACAAAAAACCCACAGAGCCCCAAGACTGCAACCCAGTTAGACCCAACCAAATCCTGAGAAAGCATGGGAACCATTCACACTGTAAAGAATCAACAAAATGCACACAGATTAGTATGCTAAATCGCCCTCATAGTGTCAGAATACCTGACCACTGTGAAGGATCCAAAATGTAAAAAATCCTTCGCTGTGTACAGTCTCAGTGAGCATGAAATTGCTATAGAAAGAAGCTGCCATAGGCAGACCATGGAGAAAATGTACTACGCACACACTGCCTACAAAATGAGGTGGAAACCGAGCTGCACTTCCCATCTTTCTGCCAAATGTATAACAGGATAAGAGACGCATATTTCCCCAAGGGCATAGAGGTGCGGAGATAATTGTAAATCAAATCCTACAATGATAAAAGTCCTGAATCTGTTAGGTGAAATCGCAATGTGCAATCGCAGTAGCAAGATTTATGACATGGTGCCATATACAGCTCCAGAAAAAATTAAGAGACCACTGCACCTTTTTCTTTCCTTTCCAAAAAAGTTGAAAAGGAATGTTTTGAGTGAGGAACAGAAGCGTTCAATTTGCAGTGGTCTCTTAATTTTAACCCTTCTGTTCCTCACTCAAAACCTTCCTTTTTAACTTTTTTGGAAAGGAAAAAAAAAGGCGCAGGTCTCTTAATTTTTTCCAGAGCTGTATTTACAAATGATGCAATACTGCACATTGTTAACACTATAACATTTGAAATGCAGCATCCTTTGTGTATAATGTATTGTTTTTTCCCTTTGTAATTTGTTATGTCTTATTTACCACTTGCTGTGGCATTGAACTGGCGTTTCCCATACCAATAAAGCCCTTCAGATTTAACCGATATTTCTCAAGCCAATAAAGCTCTTTAAATTGACGTGATGTTTCTCATGCGAATGAAGCTCTTTAAATTGAACTGATTTTTCCTGTGCCAATGAAGTTCTTTAAATTCACTACAACAGAAGACCATACAACCTGAATCAACTGTTAACATTTAATATAATCATTTCTTTAACGGGGGGGTGGTGGAATATTTGTATATCTCTTGATGCTTTGAAGATTTTTTCAAAATCTTCGTGCGTGTGCTCATGAAAAGTGCGTGCGTGTGCTCATGAAAAGTATGTGACAGACGTAAATGATCTGTCTTTCTAATGACCCTCCTCTCTGCTCCTCCCTCTCTCCCTCTTTATCTCCCCAGAAGGATTAGGTCATTCTGAGACATGGGACTCAATCCAATTAGGTCATGCAATCCCACAATCCTCATCAACCGTCTTCAGTCCAGGAAATGGTCTCGGCACCACATCCACCCACACGGTCTGTCAATTAACATTAATACTCACCCACACAAACACACGGCAGGTGACAGACACAACTCAGTCGTTTGGAAATATTAATTGTCAACTTGTGTGTGGTGATTTGTGTGACTGTAAGTGTGTGTCTGTTTGTCTGAGTCTCTGTGTGTGTGTGTGTGGTGTGTGTGTGTGTGTGTGTGTGTGTGTGTGTGTTCATATGTTATTGGGGGAGATGCTCTTTTTTTACATTTCTTCGGTCTCAGCTAGAAGAACTGCTACTTTGGCTCTGGGGATGGGTTTAGGGTAAAGGTTACAGTTAGGGTTAAGGTAGAGGTCAGGGTTAGCGCCAGGGGTCAAGGGTTAGGGTTTTATGAAAATTGACTGTTGAAGAAAATTAAAAAAATTAAATAATTAAAAAACACATAGACACACACACACACACACACACACACATCCAAATAGGTTGACTGATTATTAAACCAGACAAACACGAGGCATCAACAATGATGTCTTATTAAAATAACATCATGCATTACTAATGATGGGAGGACCTCCAAATCCAAACACGATAATGATCCTTATTTTACCCACACACACGGACAAACACACAGACACACACGCAGAAAAACACACAGACAAACCCTAACAGACGGACAGACACCTGAATGCTAAACTCCTAGTGTCATACAGTGACACGGATACAAGTGTGCAGATCAGTGTATCGAAATACATAAACACGGACGCACACAAACACAAAGACACCCAACCGCAAATCCCCCACTATCAAATAGACATACATACAGTAACACAATCGCACTGTACACCCCACAATCGCACTGTACACCCACCCTACCAACTACCATATTCGTTCACATATATTGTTTTTAACCCTGTCGGAATGCAGTCAAAAAGAAGAATTTGTCCATAATAAGTTTCTATATATTATACGTCCGTAATATGTTTGGGTATATGTGTGAGTGCGCACGCAGTGGGTGCGTGTGTGTGTGTGTGTGTGTGTGCATTCTCGTAAGTGTTTGTTTGTTGCATGTGCGTTACACTGCCCACGTCAGTCACATTCACCCAAACACCGGATGACCTCTGAACTGATTCCATCTGGTCAGTATATAACAATGCATGTGTCTGTGTGTGTGTGTGTGTGTGTGTGTGTGTGTGTACAGCGCTGTGGAAAAAGTATTTGGCCCCCTGTCTGATCTTTACACTGATTTTTGGCACCGAATGTTATCAGATCTACGACCAAAACCTAATGTTAGATAACCGGGAACCTGAGCGAACATACAGCACAAGATGTTGCTACTTGTTTAATTTATTGCATAACTTTGAAGAAAGGTTATGCAACATGCAAGGTCCATGGGTGGAAAAGTAATCGCCTCTGTAGACTCGATAACTGGTTAGGCCGCCCAAAGAAGCAGCCACATTGACGTCCTGTAATTATTGATCAGCAACCAAACAAGCAACCAAATGCTTCCTGTAGTTATTGATCAGTCTCACAGCACAGTGGGGGGATTTTGGCTCACTCTTCCTCGCAAAACTGCTTAAATTCTGTGACATTTATGGGTTTCTGAGCATGAACTGCTCATTTTGGGTCATGCTGCATTTACATATTTACATTGTTTTGTTCACATAATTGCAGTTTTTTTCACTCTTAGTTTGAGTTTAAACTGCACCGGCTATCCAAAAAGTCAGATGTAAAAAAAAAACTAAAAAAAACTGTCTTGCTTGCGTCACAAGTCGCTACAAGCAACCATCTCACAACAAGCAACAAAATACAAAAACATTTTTAAAAATCCTGTGTAGCCCTCCAAGGACAACCAATACCCTCGCTGCTAAAAGTGAATCATGCAGGAAACACTGCGCAGGTTTTCTCCCAACATGCCTCTATATACTAAAAACCCCCAAAAAAGATCTGAACACATTTTATGTGTTAAAAAAAGTGCAACAATGCAGACAATCAGACAAGGGGGAAATACTTTTTCTAAGCACTGTATATCTGTCTGTGTATGTGTGTGTGTGTGTGTGTGTGTGTGTGTGTCTATGTTCATGCACTGCTGTGGGAATCCAGACCAGCACGATAGAGGAAAGCACTTGATTTTGCACAAAGAAGGCAACACATAAACTATTAGTCGTCTCATGAATTCTTTAAACACCATTTTTTTATATAGAAACATACTGAGTCACTGGTGACATCCCAAATGGCACCCTACATACTAAGTACACACTACACTCCTTTTGACCTGAGCTCGAAGGGATGTGGACAGTTCACTATGTAGGGAATAGGGTGAATTTTGGGATATTAACCGCAGCGTTTTCACCGGCTTAGAGGGGTAACTCTGCTCTTTTCTGTCGCCAACCCAAAAGGCCACAAACACACAAACACACTTATTTTTATGTCCTCGTAGGGACCTGAAAGCCAACCTTAAACCAGAAATCCATTATTCCTGTCCCATAGCCCCAAATATTACCCTAACCTTAACCTACGCCTTACCTTTAACTCAAAAACCTAACCTGTATCCCAGCGGCGTCGTTAGGCCTGGGCGTCCGGGGCTATAGCCCCGGATCTTTTATTAATAGCCCCGGATTCAAATTGACCAAAAAAACAATAATAAAAAAATAGCCCATGATCTATTCATCTATAATTCCGACCGTGCATTATGACAATGTTGATGTATCGTGATCCTAGCAACGCCTCTGCTGTATTCTTACGCTTAGCCAAACCATAGATAACCCTAACCAGACCCTAACCTTAATAACCTGTGATGCCTAAACTTAACCTAGCCCTGACCCTAACTGATAAAGCCTAGACCTGAAATGAACCCCAATTCTAACACGTTTTCCCTGAAACCTAACCTGCGCCAGAAACTGCATTTTCCCTGGTGGGGACCAAACAAAACGACCTCGATGCAACCAATTTTTCAGAGATTTCTATGTTTGTGGGGGTGTCTGTTCCACACAAGCACTCATAAACGTGGATCCCACACACACACACAGACTGAAGGAAACCGGTAGAGAAAATGGCTTAAGCTATTGGTGTCTATGCTTCGCATGCGCAACGTAAAAACAAGTCACGTGATACAAGGAGGTGACAACTTTTTAAGAGATCAGCGGCGACACCGATAGCCTAATTATTATAGCGGATCTAGTGCATTGTCTTGGGAGGGTCTGTGTAGGGGGAAATACACAGTGGCCTTGTATGCAAACTTATAAACAACGCGTTTAGAACATAGGAATAGGCTAGGGCCTAAAGGCAATTTCGTTTGGGTGTTGTAAGACCCTGCCCTTAATGACAATTTAATCGTCAGACTAATAGGGTACATTTCACTGTGTCTAAAGCACCACAACCCCCCCCCCAAAAAAAAACAATACGCCTTTGTCTTGGTTGTCCCGTCTGCCCACGGTTAAATCCGGTTCACGAGAACGATCGCGTGGTGTAGCCAAGGTTTAAAGACCTCTCTTACCGGTCACCGTTAACCCCCGTCTAATCCGGTGTCTCGCGCTCAGGGCGGGCCGTCCCAAATCACAACAGTCTTCGACGAGACGCAACTTCAATTCCGCCCACAAACCGAAACACAGTAAAGAAAAAAGAAGCACTCACCTCCAACATGGGAAAGGGCGTTGTAGATCAGTAATCCATTACGTTATTCGCGAAATACAGAGATGCGCGAGGTTTTCCTGAGCCTAAAACGTAAGGCAGCTCCGGTGGAGTCGTAAAGTCCCTTGGCAGGTGCGCGCGCGGGATTCTTACGGTTAAGCGACGTTAATCTTCACTCACTCAACATTACATCTCGCTCCTTCCACTCAGGACTCTCTCCACCTCCCTCCCTCTCTCTCTCTCTCTCTATCTCAGACACACGCGCACGGGCACAACTACACACACTGTTATGTTTGTAGCCTATTTTATTATTTTGAATGTGCGAGACTGTTCGGTTTTATATATGTAGGCCTAACCGTTGTTTTCGCTAGAAAGATGAGCTGAATCTTTACAAAGCCAGTGAGAGGGAGCAGGTGGATGGTGTCTATTTAAGATACATGATGGGTGTGCCGGGTTTTTAAATGCACATCCAACCACTCCGTGAGGGCTCAGACGGTCCAGCAGTTGTAACCAGCCAGCCCTACACTTCCAGATCTGCAGATTTTGCTGCCTTTTGTTCAACACCACAGCTGATCCTGAGGGAAAAATAATCATAAGCTCGTTAGTTATGAATTGATTGAACGGTATCACGGTATTATATTGATACGGTTGTAGTCTACAGACCTGGGGTAAACGGCACATCTGCGTCTCAAAATTTGACAAACTGTATAGGTTAATGCATTGGTAAGGACACTGATTTCTATATTCCGTGCTCAAAAACATGTAGTGTAATGTGCACACACTGGACCGTGCTCCGATGCTCTCCAAAGGGACCAATTGGCGAGATAGGTTCAACCCTATAGATTGTGCTTTAGGGGAATATTAACTAGAGATTTGTCGCCCCCTTTTGGAAAAATACACATATTGTTCTCTTGCACTTTATAAATCGGTGTGGTTTGTACCTCATCAGACACTGTAGAGATGTTTTTTAAGGTTGGTGCAATCCGCGTGTCCATGCTGAGTGAAATGGCTAGCTACTGACCTTTCTTAAAAATACGGACAATATTCTCATACGAGTTGTATTTCTGCCGAGTCATCTGTAGTAGTGAAGTAAAACGTGTATTTTCAGTTTAACGACATACGTCTTCGCGGCTATTCCAGCTGTTTCCTAACCGTTTAAACCGACTGACAGACAGCCGGTAATCCTATAAATTTACCTCGTCCAAAGATGCTGCAAATGGAAGGACTTGGGCCAATTATGGACCCGGAGGAGATGAAGAGGAAGATGCGGCAAGATGTGCTGTTTTCTGTCAGGAACTTTCTACTGTACGTCGCCCTGCTCAGAGTTTGTAAGTATCGGACCTGCTGTGGTTTCCTAGATGTCCTTGACTTGACTTTTTCCTATTTCTTTGTCGTTGTCAGTGTCAAGCTAAACATTGGCATGACAGCTCCATATTGACTTAAATGGAAAGAGAGCAGATGCGTTTGCGTTTCCTTCGGGTATTCCGCTATATCTGCAGTCCCATTACAGTGTGCTGGTTATATACAATAGTAAGAGCAAAAGTGTGTCAGTGCTTCCAGGTTACTATTTTAGGAATAAGGCGAGAGTAGTACGATAAAAGCAGTGGCAGAAAATCGCACCGGGACACTGTCTGTAACCATACAATAAATTGTCAGCACAAATGCATACACATAGGCCTACTATTAAGCCAGAATACAATATACAGCGGGAACACAAATATCGTAATGACACTTACCCACTATAGAGGGCACTGCAGACAACCATTTACTAGCACGTCGGAACACCACCGAATGCCCAGTGTGCATCGCAGTCGGAAATTGTTAAGTCATTACGCGTAAATACAGAGTAAATGTCGACTTCTAGTACAGAGTATACTTCATTACGCAGTTGTTGTAGTCCCATGCAATTGCAAAGCACACCCAAATATATTGCATCGGATACTTGTATGGGGCTTACCTGAGCAAGCCCTGTCTGAACGTCTATTCACCGAAACTATTACTCTTCCTAGAAAAATAACGGTCATTTACTTCAACGGTTGTGTAGCTGGTCGTGTTGGGCAATTGTTGGCTAACATGTAGTAGCACACGACTGAATAATGTCTGATTTTAGAAAAAAAAAAATCTGTGTCTCCTGTGATACTCCTATTTTTATCATTCAATACATATTTTGCTCTGTCTCCTCCCTCATCTCTCTCTGTTATGTTTACTATATTGCTTGTGCTCTGGTTTTCCTCTCTTCATGGAAAGGGATCACAAACCATGCTGTGATATTTCATTTTGCAAATATGGGAGTTTCTGCATTTTTTATTTGGTTACATCTGTAGGCAGCAGAAGTGAACCAATGTCTTATGTTTAGTCCAGCTGGTAACACACAGTTTAGCTATTATACATTTATTATAATATATTTATATTATAATATTATATAATTATATATAATATTATAATGATATATTTATTATATTCTGTTTCATTGCCAACTGATACCGCAACTTTTTTTTTCAATTTTTTGTAAAAAAATGTTTCAAACTGTGTGTATGTTCTCCTAATGTAGTAGGCTTTAACTTTAGAAGGTCACATTTTCTGCACCTGCCCCGTTTTCAAGTGATGTTGAAGTTGAAGTTGTTGATTGATGACCTCCCTCCCTCTCTGTTCCAGCGCCATACGTTCTCCAGAAACTGGACTCTATATGAACAGCCTCCCTGCTGGTCGCTCTGACGACGTCAATAACGACAACGGCAAAAAAACAGGATGCATCAAGTCGGGACCGTTGCCAAGGGCGCCGTGTCAACTACAGGCAGGCACGGCACTACACTGCAGCCAGGGGGCGCTGTAGCCATGTCACTAATCTGCGTAGCCATGTCATAAATCTGCGTAGCCCCAGTTCAGCCCCATCCAACAATTTAGTATTTTAAAAATGCCCCACGTATTGGTCAAGCTCCCCCTTTAGCCCCGGGAGGGAAAAAAACCTGGCCTTGTGCCTGACTACAGGGACTTAATGGTTTTCAGCCAATCACTAGAAAGCTGTTCATAATGCATAACCTATGACAGTGTGCTGCCATTGATTTAGAGCAGATACACATCTTGTTGTTTTTTGTTTGTTTTTTTACTTAAATAAACTCAAATATTTTCAAGCATTTTAGTTATTGACTTTATTTTCTTTACAGCCAGAAGCTCATCTCAACCTTGACCCCAAACCTGACATGCAGATGCATCCAAGTTTGTTGACACCCTTGCACCTTTCTTAAATAATTATCACTTAATTTTTGTATCACTACTAAAACTGAGAAATGAATAAAACATTCTCCACAGCCAGTTAGGGGTTGTCAACATTGCATAAACCATTTTATGATGTCCTAACCAGGAACCTTTTCCACTCTTGGGATGGTTCAACCAGACCCACAGCATATAATGTTGGCTGTGCTGCTTTATTTACTATGGAGGACAACTCAACTGACCATAGTTTTATTGGAAACAGCTGTTATGTAAGGCTTGTCAGCAATGTCACCTCCACCAGTGGCCACTAGATGGGGCTAATGTGTCACAGCCAGACATGGGAAGTGGCCAAATTATGTGAGGCCTGGTCAAAACAAGTGAACCATAAGAGTTCACTGTTTGGGTATCCAAAGAATCATGTGATTTGTCATGATGGGGTTTGGGGAGAGGGAAGGGATGAAGGAGAAAGCAAGAGGAATGTGGGGAGGGGTGATGGAGGTGGTGTTTTAAAACAAGCTCCATCTTTTCCCTGTTTTTTTTTTTTTTTAATACGTTTCCAAAAATTGGATATGTTAATATTAATGGGTGCTACCTCGAAAAACTTTGTCAGAGCTCTGTCAAACCTACCAGCATTCACCTGTCTTGCCTCCATGGCCTCAATAACAAGTGCTGTTCTGTCTTATTCAACACCTCTATCAAGACGACTCCCACTGATTAAAAAAAATAATAATAATATTAAAATAAGTGAATGCTTTGCTCTAGACTACACCTATCTGTTTAATTGAAAAAAATTAACCAACTGCCTTCGATACAAAGATTATTCTAATTCAGTCTTTTTTTTGGTGAGGATCTCACCCTGTGGGGCCCTCTGTCTTTGGGCAGAATTACAGTTTGACAGTTTGTCTGTATGGATGTGTCCACTGTGTTATGTTAACCAGAAAAAAATAACTGATACAAACAATAGTGGGGAAAGAGTTGGCATAGGAAAATGACAGGAGTCAATCCAGTGATATTTAATGAATGGCTCATGGATTTCGCACCACTGAAACAGGAACTGAGGCTGAATACAAGACATCTGGTTTTTGGGGCTTTTGTGAGTGTGTGTGTGTTCAGTGGTATTCCAGATATTTGCTTGCCAGGGTGTTTACATGTTTGGTGGCTAGGCCTACAATGCATGTGTATTTTTTTCTCATGTGTGTTAGTGAAGTGCACAGAAACACACACACACTCATATACACACACGTATGCACACAGTTTAAAAGACAGGTGTGGTAGCTTCTGTTTTATTGAGTTACAACAGTTTAAGTCTATAGAAGAGTGAAATAGGTCAACTTTTACAGTGAACAAAATAGTTGATCAAATAAATATCGAGTTGGATGTCTAGTAGAGTGTTGGTTGTTTTAATATCGAGCTTTGATGATGGGCTGCTAGTTGTCCTTTGGTCAGACCTGTTCCTAGGAGGTAGATGAGGCTGAACTGTGACCAGACGACATCAGTCCTCTGTTACCTGGAAAGATTTAATATTACATGCAAATTAGTCATCGGTTGAATATAATTCCTACTGAAATGTGACTTTTGATTTCAACGAAAGTCACATTTTTTGTTGAGAGTAAAAGGTGTTGGGTGCCACATTGTGGAGGGAGCATTGAGGGTTAACCCCCATGGTAATATTTTTTGATCGCTGCTCAGATACTCTTAACCATTAGAAAGACAAATATCCCATTCACATACAGCTTAAACACAGCCAATATGATCATGACATGAATGATAATTAATAGGATATGCAAAAGGTATATATTCACTTACTGCAATGGACCTAGTCTTACTTACCGAAACCTACCCGCACCCGTTAGCGTGAATGGAGCAGGAATACGGCGGCTGCGTTTTATACGCTCCATGTGTGGTGACGCTCTTACGTGGCGCCTTACGCTCACTGGGGGTGAGCCTAGATTCCACTGTCGACTTGGACTGGGGACGTCTAATAATATTAAATCAACGTTTTTTTAGCAGTCGAGCCGGGTTGTTACCGACATTACTAATTGTATTTCTCGTGTTTGCTTACAAAATAATAGTTAAAGCACTAAGGTAAGCATGCATTCATAACCAGAATATATTACAGTTATTAAGACAGTGTTTCGTTAAACTTTTCTACACTCGCAGAAGTCGATGAGTGTTCCTGGTTCTTTCATAGGCTACCTAGGTAAATTTATACCAAACGGTAGGCTTATAAAACATGCTTTTTTGGGGCCAACGAATGAATGCGAGACTGTCAAAGGGGACGATAACGTTATCTATTCGTAGTGTGCTTTCAAAAAGCAAAAGTAACTACAAAAGTGAACATTAAACTGTAATAATAGATGTATCATTCATGTCCACACTAGGCTATATTATTTCTTAATTGGCCATTGCTGATGTAAGCGAATGTAGTAGCCCACGCCTACATAACGTTCACAAAGCAAAGAGGCTCCAAAAGTAACATTAAACGTTTGTGCAGAAAATCCAGTCACTGTTCCTCATTCTTGTATTGCTATCTGGCTAGCTAGTGAAGTTAATAGATAAGTCGAAAAGGTACAGAGTAGTACATGTCTTTTGAAAGCCAACGGTTAACTGACACGATCCCCAAACACTGGAATTGATCTGCGCCGCTCTTGTTGAACAGCTCTTTTTAGTGAACGTTGGGAACCGGATTAGTGAAAAGAGCCGTTCATTTGGCTCCTTATGTCCTTTATTTTTTAAACTCAAACAAAGATTATTTACCCGAACGGTAAAAAGGTATTCAAGTAAAGATTGTATTTGTGCACTGCAGAAACAGTTGTGTAGAGAGCGCGTCTTTTCCATCGCGCCTTTTTCCGGTCAGTGGAAACAGCAGGCGATCTAATAATTAGGACAGGTAAAATATAACCTATTTTAACGTGCATTTCACGCTCGAACATAATTTTAGCCTACCCTCCCGGCTTTACTTTGAAGATTTGCACGTTTCTAATTGTTTTGTGAATATTGTTTTGCATTTCAAACTAAGAGCCGCTCGGGAGCAAAATCAGCCGGCACTTTCAGATGAACCGGGTCAGAAGAGCCGGCTCAACGAAAACATTCAGAGTGCCCATCACTAGGCTGGACCATGTCCCTGAATGTACAGTGGTAAATGCGCCTGTCAGATGTCCTGTCTGCCACGACGTCTAGATGAATCGCGCGTGCCGCAAACATTTCTACGTATATGAACGATGACCGTTAAATCATTCGAATTATTTACAGAAACAACACCGTGACAAACCCACAGTTCCTATCTGAAAACAGCAAGAGGAGACAGAGAGAAATAGACAGAACAAGGAAGACAGACTGTCTTTCTAGAGACACATCCAGCATGCCAAATGGCACCCTATTACCTACACAGTGGAAGAGACCAGAGCTCTTCCACTGTGTAGGTTGCCATTTGGGATGCGGGGCGGATGAAGACTACCTCTGGGGCCAAACTTCTTCATGTAGCAGTTGCTGCAGTACGGCTTCTCTTCGTGCTGAAACAAAAAACCCAGGACACCAGTTAACGTCGCATGGCTTCTATTCAGGCTGTAAGAAAACAGACTGAACACTTGTTGCCTCCTGAAGTACCAGTGCAGAGACTCGGGTGAAGCATCCTCTGACATCATCTGGGCCCCTATTGTCATGTGACAATCTACTCAACCTCTGCCACCCCCCACCCCCCCTACCTCTGCATGTTGTCCTGGGGTCAGTTGTCTCTTACAGTTTTGGCACTTCAGACACAGAGGGTGGTAGTCCCGCCCTAACGACCTCTTCTTCTCACCTGGACCAATGGAGTGAGAGGACGCCGAGGGTTAGAGGTCAAACGTCACAGATGGACCAGTGGGGTTTAGGGGAATTGAAGAGTCATTGGTAACGTGTTTCTGGGGTTCTGCTGGGGGCCCCTGGATGGCGCAGCTATGGAGTAACTGCCTTGCAGTCATTGTGAGGACAGAGCTTAAATCCTGCACATGGATTGTCTCAGGGGTTCCGTGGAGGGAGCTGCTATTGGCCAGAAGAGCATCTCTGTTTCATTCAACCTTTTTGCACAAAACTGTCTTTGTAAAGCACAACTGTCACCTTGCAGTCATGTAGAAAACACTGCCATTCAATAACCAAACTCAAATCACTGCAATTCTAACACTTTCAACACACTATTAACATAATTACTTAACAAGCAATTAGGATGTTGGTATGAAAGAAAAAGGCCACAGGTAAGCTCACCTGTGTTTGGGATCAATGGAAGACAACATTAGAGAGGTTGAGGAAGAAGGAGAAGAGGTTGACAAGGGAAAGGAACAGGAAGACGACTTAGTGAAATTCCTATTCTAAAAAAACAAACACTTTTTTTGTTATTTTTCTAAGACTTCAGAGACACCAGGTGTTGGTGGTAGACTGTGAAGGATTTCTGAGGCCCCAGAAGGAGCCATGTCACACTGCTTTCTCATTGTGCTGCCAACAGACTCCACTGAGCTTCCAGGTGTGAGAGCGTTACGAGACAAGACAATGTCGTCTCACACGTCTGAAGCCCCAAGGCACTGTCGGAATGCTGCTACCAGGATTTGAACTCCTGTATCCAGATTCACAAACCACAGGGGTGTATTAGAACTCATCCCTTCAGGAATGAACAAAGGGTTATAGTATTAGAACTCATCCCTTCAGGAAAGAACACAGGGTTGGATATGTATTTCATGGCGATTTAGAATGCAATTGATTCCCTACAACATTCACAGCTTGCTTTCTCACTTTAAAAGAAGAGAGATATATTATGACTATTTTCAAAACTTAGATCACAAAACATTCTACCTAATGCCTCTTTAAAGACAGGAATGCAGGGTTATAGTGTTAAACTCATCCCTTGAAGAGAAAAATGCAGGGTTATATTGTTAGAACTCATCCCTTAAAGAGAGGAATGCAGTGTTAGTGTTAGAACTCATCCCTTAAAGAGAAGAATGCAAGGTTATATTGTTAAAACTCATCCCTTTAAAGAGAAGAATGCAGGGTTATAGAGTTAAACATCCCTTAAAGAGAAAAATGCAGTGTTAGAGTCTTAGAACACTTGCAAAAAAGAATGCATGGCTAAAACGTTGGGTCCTAGCCAGTGTGCGAAAGAAGCGGCCCAACTGAAGAACTAGGACACAGGAAAGGAAACAAAGCCAGCCTAGAGTGCCTTAACTCTGACGTGGTTTTTGAACAGTCTGCTCCCTCAGCAAAGCCACATCCTGTCGTCTGTTTTGCTGTGTGTGTGAGAGTGACACTGTTTGGAGTGTGTTCATGTACAGCTCACCCACACACATAAAAAAAAGGAACACCGATTATTCATTATTGTCCATTTTAGTCATTAAGCAGACGATTTTATCTGGAGGTTACAGTTAGTGAATTCCCCTGAAGGCAGCCAGGCTGGACAACAGCCCGGCAACACTGAGCCCACCTTAGTGAAATGGCTGTAAGCTAAGTCAGTGCCAGGAGGACGAGCAAAATGATTAACTGTAGAAATTGCAAGCTTGAGGCGATTAAAGCTAGGACCAATTTGTGAGCAAAAACTGGCCCCATCTACCTACTGTAGTTTTAGAGTCCTCCACCACTTGATGATAGTGGAAAAACACGCTCACAAACAATACAAACATGACACACAGCTCAAAGACGGGAACTTTGTACACCCACAGGTACTCACCAAAGTAGACAGGCTTCCCACAGATCGGACAGTAGCCCACCATGATAGGTAATCCTTACAAGGTTATGTGGCGGAGCTAGCAAGTGTGTAAAGAGAGCGTGTGTATCTGTAAGGAGAGAGAAAGTGTGAGTGACTAGATTGTGTTGGAGGGATTGTTTGAGTGTGTGTGTGTGTGTGTGTGTGTGTGAGAAGAGAGATTCAAATGTACAGGAAACAGGTTAATTTCTGAATGTGGCGGGCTGTAAAGACAGCAACAGGATGTGAGGAATACCTTTTCACACCAAGACAAAACACGTCATTTCAAAGGAAAGTATAACATGAATATGATATCATCTAGTTAAAAATAACACCCACAAAAAAGTGCTGTTTCAGGTAATTATACAGTATGTTTAATAATTGTCACTTTTTATACAAAAAAAGGCACTAAGCAATCGCTACTGTGGGCTGTCGCTCCCTAACTAAGCATCATTGTTTCTACAGTTTTGCTGGCTTCAGTCAGACTTAAACTCTTGTTAGAGGGGAGTGTGTGTGTGTGTGTGTGTGTGTGTGTGTGTGTGTGTGTGTGTGTGTGTGTGTGTGTGTGTGTGTG
>JACXGI010014625.1:0-18953 GCA_016801175.1 Esox masquinongy | reverse complement strand
CATGTTGAGACGTCGAGCTAAAGAACGTCGACGGCAAAAATTCTCAGGCTGAAGTAGAGTAATCAGTATAGCACTCAGCAAGCGTTTGCTGAATAAAAAGGGAGGACGTTCTCTGGGCTCACGGGTCATATATAGGGGCAGGCGTGCCCTGATTGGCTGACGCATCTTGCATAATGAGTTTTCAGTACGGCCGCGGACGTACTCCGCCCCTCTAGGGGGCGGAGCTCCACGACATATAACTTGTGTTTTTTTTAACTGAATAAATCCTTTCTAGTGCAGCTTAAACAAAGTTATGTTGACGCTGGTGTTTAGGGTATCACCCTGATTGGCTGTTGGTGTTAGGGTATCACTCCGATTGGCTGTAGGTGTTAGGTATCATTGATTGGCTGTTGATAGAACAAACCATTTTTATAGAAAATGGTTTAATCATAATGCCGTAGAAAAAAACAGCAAAGAGTAAAAAACATGAATCCCGTCATCATTGCAATTCTTCTGTTTAATAACTGTTAACCTTCTCGATCGTAGTGAATACTATCAATGACTGACAAATTAATAATTATATTAAGCCAACCAAATGCCCCCCCTGTTGGCGTCACTGGCTGAGAGTTCTGGCACGCTCATTCAACTTACTGTCAGCGGGTTGAAACTGACAGTAATTCTGGGTTGATATATATTACAGAGTGATCTCTCAAGTAGCTGATGATCTGTTCCTTCCTCTTTATGTCATTAACATTCATAAAAAACAGACCAATGTGTCAGGAAATGGAGCTGACTGTATTTCAACCCAGATTGTGAAGCTAATCTAATTGTCTGTCTTCATTTCAAGGCAGGTCCCCATTTTTTCAGAAAGTCTCAACGTATTCTGTATTGTTACAATGTGTTGTATTTAACCTCTTAGTTCTATATTGAACAATTCAATATTTTAATTTCCATTTCGGTGATGTCACTAGATCTATCCTACAAAGCCGTTCCAGTCACACTCCTCGTCGTCCTCTTCATCGTCTTCCCAACAACAGGTGGAGAAAAGGGAAGGGGTCTGAATTGTCACCAAAGCCACTGTGGCTGTGCATGTGTGACTGACTTCTACACATATTGTATCTGAATATCACTTTGTTTGAATGGACAGATGAGGATATACTGTACATGGACAGGATTCAATCCAGTCATCATTTGTACACAAGTGGTCAAGTATTCACACGACACCACATTCTCACTAAAACCTTTATTTGTCGGATCAACTCCAGATGAGAGAAAAATGCAACGTACAAACCGTCCAACCCCGAGGCCCGTTTTTTGTCAAACGTCTTGATTTGTTGATTTCTGGTCATATTGATTTCAGATGTTGTTGTGTTCAGGTCGTCACGTTCTTGGTTTGTTCACTGTGCTGTAGATCACAGAGGGATCTTCTTTTGTCATTGGTGTTGCAGGTCTGTAGGGAGACAATCCAAAAGTCATCTGAATCTGCACCCTGGATGTGACCCTGTTCCCATTTAGTCCACTACTTCAGACCTGGGCCTGTGAAGCCCCTGTCAAAGGTAGTGTGGTACATATGGAGTAGGGAGACATTTGGCACACATTTGAACAGTTCTTCAGAACCATCATCAAGTCACTCATTATGATCTAGTATTGGAATTATTAAATCACTACATCAGTGGTTGTTACAGGTCCCACTGTTCATGTTAATTGATGACATACAGTCATCTCACGACAGGCAACAAAGTACTGTGTGACTGACAGAAAATACTCACCGGGTGGAAGCACTGACGCTGTTGAATTTCACAACAGTGTACAGCAAGCTGGTGTCCTGTTTCTCGGGTGGAGGCATCTGGACGGAGGAGTACAGAGCCTCTTCCTGGTGGTGGGAGTAAGAGAGGGGGACGTTGGTGTAGACCTGGTCTTCCTGGTTGTCTAAATCTGGGCTCATGGTGACCATTCCTGACACGTTGTCGTACACCAGACTGGAGTCTCTCTGATGGGAAGAGACGACAGCATGAGGACAACAGATGTGGTCAACCATGGTCAGTCATGTGAAAGGGAAGTAAACCCCCTTGAAAGTTCTCATTTTCTTCGCATATTTGCACACATGGATGTTTGAGCTGATAAATGTAAGCACATTTAACAAATCACACAGTAACTCCATTTCAAACCATGTATGTAAATAAAGTCTACAGAAATTAGATTTCATAATGTGGTATGAGTTAAAACACCTCTAACTTTACTATCAAATAAACTGGTTAAAATTAAAACCATGTGTACCTAATCTGATGCATGTGATTAGAATATAATTAGAGAGTATATTAAGTGTTATTCTTAGTTGGTAAAACACATTTGTTGAAACAGACAGAAACAAGGGGACATTCTGCACTTGCCTCATGCTGATCTTTCAACTGTATTTTCAAATGCCTTGAGTGTACAGCAAACATATCATATTTCAATTGAATGCCATGATACTAATATGGAGAGCACTGTATGATTGCAAAATGATTGCATATGATTGTCATTTGTAAGGTAGTTGATCTTTATGTGAATATAGAACAGAATACATATTAATATACATATAATCAAATATGTAAGAAAAAGTGCAACTTTCCGTATGGTTCTTTAATGACTATACAGTATATTTATTTACTTGTTCGGTAACAGACTCACCAGTCTATTGTCTTCTGGGTTTCTTTTGTCTGTTGTATCAGAGGTGGATTTGTGATCCTTTTTCCTTTTTTGTAGACAAATTAATAATTAATACATTTAGCCAATTAAATAGCAAATCAAATAATCTTACAAATTGAAATGTACCCTGCACCTGAACCAGATGAATCCAGAGAGACAGAAGATGAGAACCAGAACAACCACTGAGATTCCTACAGATGCAATCAGACCTGAGGATTTTCCTAAAATGCAATTTGAATGATATGAATGTATGGCATTATGTAAAACACAACAGATGAATAAGATATAAGATGTTATTGCAATACTTGTTGTTAAGAATACATTTACTGATTGTTAAGAGTAATATTACAAGAAATACTGCATTAAAGTAATGAAGATTTAACTTGTACCTGCCACAATGATCATCAGAACCGTAGAGTTCATAGATCCTATTCTATTTTTAGCTTCACAGTAATATTCTCCTCTGTCCTCAGATGTGATGGTAGTGATGTTGTAACTCTGTCCTGATACTTTTGGTGAGGTTACAGTCTTCTTGTACCAGGTGTATTTGTCCACAGGTGGGTTGGCATCACTGCTGCAGGTTAGAGTCACTGAACTGCCCTCCACTATTTCACCAGAGGGACTGACTGACACTGAGGGGTTCTTTGGGCCATCTGGGGGACATTATGTTACAATACACTGTTTAAAAAACATTTACTCTGGAGCATTATAGAATATACAGTATGGTTGTGCAAGTAAAATATTGTTCTAACAACTTTAGTTTTTCTGTTTGATATGGTGGCACAGACTAATGAAAACTTCAGATGGTAATGTTTGGTTTACTTACAATGTACATCCACAAACACACTTGAGGAGTTAAGACGTCCATATTTATTCTCAGCCTCACAGTAATGTTCTCCACTGTCCTCAGATGTGATGTTAGTGATGCTGTAACTCTGTCCTGATGCTTTTGGTGAGGTTACAGTCTTCTTGTACCAGGTGTATTTGTCCACAGGTGGGTTAGCATCACTGCTGCAGGTCAGAGTCACTGAACTGCCCTCCACTATTTCACCAGAGGGACTGACTGACACTGAGGGGTTCTTCGGAGCATCTATTAAGATCATACGTAAATAGCAAGATGTATTTTAAATGTTCTTAGAAATAAATCCAAAAAAGCCATTCAGTCAATTAATCAATCGATTAAATTGATTGTTTAGTCCTTTGTAAATTGGCATTTGTCAGAAATGGCTTAAACAGACACCCACAACTAAACCCTCAAAAGAATACAGTCATACAGTAGATTGGGTACAGACATATATAGTCCCAGACCCCAGAGAAGACGCGCACAGTGAGTGACCTGTCAATCTCAACCACAAATAGGCAGGAAATATTGTCTTCCTGTGGTTTGTGCTTTTGCTTTCACAAGTCACTGTTTCCTTGAACTGTTTTCTACACGGGACATCAGGACACTGCTCTGCCTTTAAAAAGGGTTTGGAAAGGTGAATGTGGTTCTGGTGAATGCCCCAATTCTGTCCGTACTGATGGTTCTCTTCACAGCGTACCATACTGCCAGTCTGGATGTAGTTTGAGATGATTAAGAGCATCATTAATTATGCAAGCCATGGCCGGATCTTCACAAATACCAATGACCATACATTAATCTGTAGAAAAAATATAGTGTGGTGTAAACTGTTATGGAATTTCTTGAACTAATGTTCATTTTAGAAATGTCTGCTTTTCTATTCCCTGTTATGTAACTCTGGTCTTTGTGACATGTCTGAATAATATCAGTGGATCATTGGGTCCTCTGACCATCTGTTAATTTGCCTAATCCAATAGGGGTATCTCTCCTTTGTTCATCAGGAATGTGGCATTCTGTCTGAGAGTGACATTTATGATGTTCCCCTACCCCCTTTAGAATAAACACCTAGGACAGGATAGAGGAAGACACAAGTAGGGGTAGGAAGTGATACAGTAACAAATGTTGTCTTTAGAGAATGAATGAGTCTTACCTAGCAGTCTTACCACACCCCTTTTAACTGTTTAAATACTGTGACTGTTCTGTGTTACTCAGAGATTCCTAACATGTTTATTCTGTAAGCTTTTGACACTTCTCTCCTTGCAAGTAAAAACCACTAATTCTGCCAAAATATTTTTTTTGTCTGTACTTATCGATGGAATGACCATCAGGTAACACTTTCCGATAAGGGTACATGAACTACCATTAACAAATACAGTAGTTAACATAAACGAATAATGAACAATGACATGAACAAACAGTTAAATAATGATAACCCTTAATGTATTAATGATTTACAAATGCCTTAACTAACAGTGTGTAGTGTCATTTGTTCATGTTGACACAGGACATAAAGTCATGTCGTTTTTCGCGGGAACACAATTTGTACTGTAATTGTTTAATGTTGATGCAGGACATGCATTCACGTAGCAAGTTGTTTGCATGAATAGGTTAAGTACTATACATTATTAATAAGATTATTAAATTTTTTAATATGATTACAGTGCGGCAACCATTATTACTAAGGTAGGCTGGCTACTTGCGTCTTCAAATAGGTGTGACGCGCACAAAACGTATGGTTATGTTTTGTTTGAAATGGGGATACAGTACATTACATATATTAAAGTACACTTACTATGGTTGGCCAGTAGGGGGCGGAGAGACGTGGTCGCGTTGCGTTGGGACTGAATTCGATCCAAACAAACACCTGCGCGTTCTGGTAACTCTTGAAGGAAAACCCATGTTTTCTTTCTCATAATTTATCCTGTTTTCTAGGGCGGTAATGTACAAAAGTACACAGGACATTTCGATACTTGCCTGTTAAAGTGTATTTAGAGAGTTGGAATTTTATAACTATGAACTAGACAGAAAACCCATGTTGAATGTAAAATGCCGTGATGGTGGTGCCTTCCTTTGAAAAAAAACGAAATTGTTACAATACTGTATGAACATTTTATTTTCGAAAACAACACTCCTGACAATATCCCTAGGATTGATATAATTGAATTTTGTAATTGTAATTGTTTAGGACCTTTGCAGTTGTTGCACTGTAAGGGTTAGCAAATAGCTAGTTCCTGTTAGCTGGCTCCAGTTAGCTGTATGCTAGCTCCAGTCAAGTGTTTGTTAGTTTCGGTTAGCACTTTGCTAGCTTGCTCAGCCATGTTATATTCGTGTTAACATGAAGGTAATTTGCAGTTGTCTAATCCTTTTACCAGATTTTACTACACTAGCTGAACATGAAGGTGTTTTACACATAAGTACAACATTACTGCTGTATAAGAACTTTGTGAAATGTCTGATGTAAAAAGGGCTTGACAAAATTAAATTTGATTGACTGATTAATGTGACTGTTTATTTTTTTTGCATAAGACTTGCCTGTTTACACTTCTACTGAAAATACATTACTCATCTATTCCTTCATGATGTCCATGTTTCCAGAGTGGTTGTTTTACAAATTGTTTTTATAGCCTACACTTAGTGAATCCTGACAGTCTTGAATGGAGGATTATGTGCTATCACTAGTATTATAACACCAAACCATTAGTTCATACTCTTTTGGCCCACTGAGTAACCATTGAACCGAAATAAAGCGTTAATAATAAAGGATACCTCATTATTAGGTAGTTATTTTGTGACCCTTTAAGTAAAGTGATGAATTATTCTACCTTAACAATCACTAACTAATGACACATGGGTAGCTATAAACCCTTAATAACTGATACTTCACCATTAGTTAATTCTTTTGTGGCCTCTTAAGTAAAGTGATGAATTATCATACATTAATAATCACTAACTAACGACATGAGTTCATGTTCTGACCCAACACGAACAAATGACAATTCACTCAGTTAGTTAATGCATTTGTAAATCATTAATAAAGTAGGGGTTATCATTATTAACCATTTGTTTATGTCACTGTTCATCATTCGTTCATGTTAACTACTGCATTTGTTAATGGTAGTTCATATACCGTTATCGGAAAGTGTTACCTTACCATCACAAAACCACAACCCCCCCAAGATGCCTTTTTGCAGGAGTTGAGTAGGGGGGTGGGGGGAGACAAGGTGGTGTCTAGTGGTTGGAACGAGCCGGCTTTGCGGACCGCTTTTCGCAGGGGAACTGAGGTCCAGGTGGAGCTGGCGTGTGTCAGCGATTCCATTCCGCTGGATGTCTACATCGTCTGATCCGTTGCCAACGACGGGCAGCTTCCGTTTGGAACCGTTTGGCGCATCGCGCCCATCACTCTCCCTCACGCAGAGGAGAGAGAACGACGGAGTCAGCGGGGTCTGTCCCTGTTCTACAGTGAGAAGGGGCACTTCCTGAAGGGGTGTGTCTCTTCCCAGGCCCAGGGCAGGAAGGGGGGGAGTAGCCAGGCAGCGCAGTTTGGCACAGTAAGTGCCTTGCGCTTACATAATACAGCAAGCCCTTTCTGTTGCTCAATGGTGTTGTCTAGTGGGTTTCCCTCTCAGAGATCCACAGCCCTGATTGACTCCGGGGCTGCGGGGAGCTTCATCGACCGTTCCCTGGTCTCTGCTCTCGGCTGGAGCAGATGGCAGCAGCCCACCCAACACCTGTTTTCAGTTAGTTATTATGATGTCTATTTAGGTTTCCTGTTTTCACCTGCACCTCACGGGTTATTGTGTCTGTTTGTTGAGACCGTGTCAGTGTTATTTTGTTACTTTCGTTTTTGCCTCTCCATTACGCACTCACTTCCTTCGCACCTCACAATCAGAGAATTAATTCCTTGATTGATGAATATTATATTCAGAGCATTAACACACAATGACAAAATACTGTAATCAGTTAAATACATGTAGATTATATAAACAATATAATGTAGTAAGATTTACTTAGAAACTAGAGGATCCTTGTTGCTAAGCTACTATTGGGTGTTAATACCTAACCAGGGGAATTAACACCAAGCTGACGCTAAAAAGACAGTCGACTGTCCAATCAACAGAATGTGTATGTGCTGGTGCGCGTGTACTGCCTGCCTGTTGCGTGTGTGTGTGTCTGTGTGTATATGTGTGCGCGTGTTCACGTGTGCAGGTCTGCTGCTGTGTATCTGGTGTTTTGTTGGAGGGGAAATGCCAGAGACTTTCCAGAGATGGAATTCCTCCCTGAAACTCCAGCAGTTTGACTGACACAAACAGACTTGGTTTCCTTGGTTACCGCTGTTTCTGTGGTGGCTCTGGCTTTGTGTTGACATGTACAGTAGGACGTTATATTAACATTTTCAACTAAATAATCAATAATTTCAAAATTAATGAACCAGTCAGCCAAACAATTAAACAGACAGTTTTATTAGTAATCCTACCTGTAAAATTGCAATCCTGGCGTCTCAACTAGTCAGTATTATTAGTAATCCTACGTAGAATATTGCAATCCATGCGTGTCACCCTGATCCATGTATTATGACCTTTATTGCCTTTTTGCTATTTAAATCTGCTTACCACCCCAGTAGTAACAATCAAAAGTTATGTGATGGCACACGTGTGTCATACAGTCAAAATTTCAACCCATCAGCATTCAGGAGAACATTTACGTAATTTAGCAAATATACAGTGTGTATGTAGAATTCATGTACTTACATGTGACATTGAGAGTCTTTTCAGAAGAGCGGAGAGTGTCATGACCTTTGACACCACAGGAGTATCTGCCTGCATCTTCACTGCTGACTGAGAGGATATGGACAGTAGAGTTGGTGTTGGTGTTTTCTATAGGCTGTCCATTCTTATACCAACTGTATTCTGGGTTGGGGTCCAGACTACATTTAGTTGTACATGTCAGAGTGACCCTGTTCCCCTCTGACACAGATGTAGGCTCCATCTCCAACACAACATCTATAGTAAAACAACATAGTGGCTCAATTTATACAGAGCGTGGGATACAAGGTTGATCTTCTCCACAACTTTACCAATGTTTGGTTCCCATGACAACCACACTTTAACAGTGTTAAACAAATGTGTTCACATGCAGAATTCTATGTCTGATGTGCTGCACATGGTAAACTCATTTAGCTGAGTCCACCTTTAACATGGTAATTAAAGTAAAAAAAAGTGTGACAGATTACCTGTGACAGTCAGGGTGACAGAAGAGCCATCTTTCCTGATATTCCAAGTTGCAAAACTGAAGGAATATGATGCTGAGTCATCCTCTCTCAGGTCTGTGATTCTCAGGGTACAGTCATTGTCCTTATTCCCAAGGTACGATACACGACCTGTGTAACTATGTGAGATTACACTCTGGATTCCATTTTTCCAGTAATACCATTTGGTTGCTGTGACTGTGTAACCCCTGGGATATGTGTAAGAGCAGGACAGGTTCACTGTTGACCCCTTCAAGGCACAGATACTCTGAGAGGAGTAGGTCACACAATAATACTGGTTACCTGAAATGAAAAAATAATATAAATATATATGTAAATATTGATAAATAATGATTGATTTTTTCATATGATATAAAAGACACAACAAAATGGTATTCATTTGAAAATGTCCCCACTCACACACTGCAGGAGACAAGAGATTTTCATGGCCTTTCACAGCACACGAGTAACGATCTTCATCACTAAATTTGTCTACATACAATCTGGAAGTTTCCTCTATGACAGGTTGTCCGTTCTTGTACCAGATGTAGGTGGGGTTACCAGTCAGAGGACAGGTGGTTCTACAGGTCAGTGTCTCCATATATCCATAAGTCACCTCCACTTTGAGATCTGAAGAGAGAGAAAATAAAAGGAAAACATTATTAGTTAAAACAAATATCATTGTTCTTATTGAAAATGTAACACCTGATTTGAATTGTACTGTGTTATTACATAACCAAGATTCCAGTACCTGTGACAGACAGGGAAATATGCGATCCAGAGGTCCATGAATAGCCAGTTAAACTGAACTTATATGATGCTGAGTCCTCCTCTCTCAGGTCTGTGATTCTCAGGGTACAGTCATTGTCCTTATTCCCAAGGTACGATACACGACCTGCAGAATAATCTAGAATTTCTTTCCGGTTTCCATTTTTCCAGTAATACCACATGGTTGTCTTGACCTCTTGATATCTGGGATAAGTGTAAGAGCAGGACAGGTCCACTGTTGACCCTTTTAAGGCACAGATCTTCTGAGAGGTGTAAGTCACTCTCTGACCCAGTACCACTGCAACACCTTCACACATAACAGGATGTTACTTTAAGCATAAAGCAACAGTATTTGTCCACAGTTGAGTGTGACTAGAAACCACAAATAAGCATCATTCAGAGTGACTCAATGTGCACAGAACACACCCGAGTAATAATTCATTTCTCGTTTAAGAAACCTATGTAGATTAATCTGAGAATCTAAAGGATGAGAAACAGTACATACCTGTCAAAGTCAAGAGAAAGACCACCAACACACTTCCTGTTGTTCTCAAGGACATTGTTAGACCTCCCTGTAGTCTTGAAAATATAAAGACCCACTCACTCTATAACTGATTAATCATTTCACCTAACATACAGAAGTGTAACCTGTCGATGGAGAATAAAGACCCATAACTGTAGATGAACCAGTCTCATATAATAATGTTCTGTGTGATCTAATAGTGTTGTCTACATGTGAATCCTCATGGTCTGTATGCTAGTTGGAACAAATTTTTGGACGATTTAATTGTTATATTATTATTTTTATTATTATTTGACGAATATATACATGAAATACGGGGATACATCTCTGAAATTATTTTTTGTTCTAAGCTGGATTAATTTTTTGGAGAAAAAGGAAGAAATATAAAGTGACATTCTGTATTCATGTCTCAAACTCATCTTTAAATTGTACTTGCTTATGCCTTGAGTCTACAGCAAAAATAACAATTTGGACCTTACTTTCCCACCACTTATGGAGTGACATGTACATAACGTGTGTTACATTTGTCTGCGTCTCACTTCTCAAGCCGACGTTACTTTTTCATCTCAACGGATGTATTCAAATCATCCTCCTCATCATCATCAATTATCCACAACAACAAAAACATTTCTGCAGGTAACTAATCATGTGAGAAAGTAACATTTTATAATTATTTTAAAATGGTTTCAACATTTTAAAAATGTATGAGTAAAAAAGTGTAACAAAGTTTGGATAGTCAAAATACACATCATTCCCAGTATTAAAAGCAACTCTATTCAAATGTACACCATGTCAATCCATGACACACACACACACACCACACACACAGCACACACACACACTTTATGTAATTATGATACTGTGGAAACATATCCTACATCAGCACTCAGTAAAGAACATCGGTAACAATTTCTGATATGGGTACATGAACTACCATTATTGAATGTAGTAGTTAACATGAACGAATGATGAGCAAACACGTAAACAAATTGTTAATAATGATAACCCTTTTCAGTCTAAAATCATTTGTTTATTTTAACTAATGATGAAGTATCAGTAATTAAGGGTTTATATCTACCAATGGGTCATTAGTTAGTGATTGTTAAGGTAGGATAATTAATCACTTTACTAAAGCGGACACAAAATAATTAACTAAAAGAGACATATCAGTTATTAATGGCTTGTAGCTACTGTACTAATGGGTCATTAGTTAGTCATGGTTAATACAGGATAATTCCTCACTTTACTTCAAGGGACACAACATAATTAAATAAGGGTGAAGAATCAGTCAATAATGGTTAATAGCTATCAATTGGCCATTAGTTAGTCATTGTTAAGGTAGGATTATTCATCAGTTTACTTAACACCAGTGTTATGTTAACATTTTGGTTCCACTCATTATGTTTGTGGGTCAAATTGACCCGGGGGGTTAAATAACTATCCAATCCTCACTATTGATATTTTAGCCCCCAACAAATGTGTTTGACATCCATAACCAACTCATTACTCATTACAAATTATAACATTTAATTGTTTTTTGTTATAATTAAGTCCATTTAGACCACATTTACCTCATGATAAACATTTGTTTTTTAATCCCAAAAATCAAAATGAATCTATGTTTGCTATGATGGGCAAAATTAACCAATACTTTTTTTATGTAACTAGACTAAATATTATGATCAATGTAACAACTTCTATGTTTCGGGATGAAATGTTAACTCAAAATGATAGCTCAATGCTACATAGAATACTAGGGATAGCACATAATCCTCCCTTCTAGAATATTAGTGATAGCACATAATCCTTCCTTCATGAATGACAGGATTAACTGACAGTGTAGGCTATAAAAACAATTTGTAAAACCACCACTCTGGACACATGGACCTGAGGAAGAAAGAGGTGAGTAATGTATTTTCAGTGGAAGTGGAAAAAGACAGGTATTATGCAAGAAATAAAAAAAGTCAAATCAAAACAGTCTATCAAATTTAATTGTCAAGCCCTTTTTACATCAGAGGTTTTCACAAAGTCCTTAAACAGCAGTAATGTTGAACCTTATGTGTAAAATGCATGTTCAGCTAGTGTAGTAAAATCTCATAAAAGGTTGAGACAACTTCAAAACACTTTCATGTTAACACGAGTAGGACATCGATGTGCAAGCTAGCAACGTGCTAACCGAACACCTGACTGGAGACAGCATACAGCTAAACTGGAGCCAGCTAATAACCAACCGAAGCCAGCTAACGGGAACTAGCTAATCACTAACCCTTACAGTGCAACAATTGCAAAGTTCCTAAATAACACAGTTAGTTACAAAAATAACTTATATTAATTCAAGGGATATTGTCAGGAGTGTTGTTTTTTGAAATTCAAAATGTTCAGGAGCACAGTACTGAAACAAATTAGATTTTTTTCACCACCATCATTGAATTTCACATTCAACATGGGTTTTCTGTCCATCCTAGTTATAAAATGACGATGCTGTTCCAACCCTCTACATAAACTCTAACATGCAAGACCTGGAAAACAGGATAATTAATGAGCAAGAAAATATGGCTTTTCACTTCGAGAGTTACGAGAACGTGCAGGTGATTGGATCGTAAACAGTCCCAACGCAATGTGACCATGTCTCTCTGCCCTACCGGGAGTAAGTGTCCTTTAATATACAGTCCCCTCCAAAAGTATTGGAACGGTAAGGCAAATTCCTTTGTTTTTGTTGTTCACTGAAGACATTTGAGTTTAAGATAAAAAGATGAGTATGAGACAATAATTCAGAATTTCAGCTTTTATTTCCTGGTATTCACATCTAGATGTGTTAAACAATACAGGACATACCACCCTTTGTTTGAACCCACCCATTTTTCAAGTGAGCAAAAGTATTGGAACATGTGACTGACAGATGTTTCTTGTTGCCCAGGTGTTGCCTTTTAGGTTGATTGTTCAAACATTAAATAGCTCTGCATGACTAGTCTAAGTTTTCATCCTTGGTTTAAATCTGTAAAGACTGCATTTCTTGTTAAAGAGGATAAACCAACATGAAGACCAGAGAGCTGTCTATGGGAGAAAAGCAAGCCATTGTCAAGCTGAGAAAATAAGGAAAATCGACCAGAGCCATTGGACAAACATTGGGCATAGCAAGCACAACAATTTGGAATGTCCTGAAAAAGAAAGAAACTTCTGGTGTACTGAGCAACAGACGTCGAACACGTCGGCCAAGGAAAACAACAGTAGTTGATGACAGAAATATTGTGAGAGCTGTGAGAAAACCCCCAAAACATCAGTAAGTGACATCACCAACGACCTCCACAGTGCAGGGATGAAGGTACTGTTCGAAGAAGATTCAGAGAGCAGAAATATAGAGGGCACACCACAAGATGCAAACCACTCATCAGCAGTAACAATCGGAAGGCCAGATTGAAATTAGCAAAGAAGTACAGAGATGAGCCGCAAAAGTTCTGAAACACAATCTTATGGACTGATGAGACCAAGATTAATCTCTACCAAAGTGATGGAAAGGCCAAAGTGTGGAGAAAGAAAGGAACTGCTTATGATCCGAAGCATACAATCTCATCTGTGAAGCATGGTGGAGGTAATGTCATGGCTTGGGCGTGCATAGCTGCCTCTGGAACAGGCTCATTAATATTTATTGATGATGTAACTGATGATGGTAGCAGCAGAATGAATTCAGAAGTGCACAGAAACATTTTGTCTGCCAATTTATGGAGAAATGCATTGAAACTAATCGGGAGGAAGTTTATCATGCAGCAGGACAATGACCCCAAAGCACACTGCCAACAAAAACAAAGGACTTCATCAGGGGAAAAAAGTGGAAGGTCTTAAACTGGCCAAGTCAATCACCTGACCTTAACCCAATAGAGCATGCATTTCACCTCCTTAAGAGGAGACTGAAGGGAGAAACACCCCGAAACAAACAAGAACTGAAAGAAACTGCGGTAAAAGCCTGGAATAGCATCACAAATGAAGAACTTGAAGATTATTTGTTCCTTTACTTTTGCTCACCTAAAAATGCTGTGGTCTAATACAAACGGTGATATGCCCTAAGTTGTGTAACACATCTAGATGTCAATACCAGGAAATAAAAGGTGAAATTCTGAACTCTTGTCTCATACTCATCTTTTGATCTTAAACCCAAATGTCTTCAGTGAACAACAAAAACAAAGGAACTTGCCTTGCCGTTCCAATACTTTTGGAGGGGACTGCATGTAATGTATCCCCATTTCAAACAATACACAATTCCAAATGCGACCATGCATTTTGTGCGCGTCGCACCTATTTGAAGACGCAAGTAGCCAGCCTACCTTAGTAATAATGGTGATTATGTATATTGTTAGCCTATTACATTAATCATGTAATAATGTATATTGTTAGCCTATTACATTAATAATGGTGATAATGTATATTGTTAGCCTATTACATTAATCATGTAATAATGTATATTGCTTACCTATTTCTTACATGAATGCCTGTCCTGCACCAGGGGCTATGGCCCCGGATCTCAAATTGACCAAAAGAAAATAAACATAACAAGAAACCAGGCAAGCCTAGTTCAGCCGGCCCGCAATAGAAAGTGTTGCCATCTCAAGATTCAAACCCAGGTCGCTAACATAAAAGGCAGTGTTGTAAACCACAACACCATGGAGCTGTACATCTGTCTGGTGTCAGTATAGCCTCTTGTCTCTATTCTGAACAAATCCTCTTTAGCCACTGGCCATTTTAATAGTTAATTGGCCATTCGGGAATGACGTTGATACAGTTAAACAGACTAACGTTTCTTACTAAGTTTACCTCCACCACAAATAGCGTCTATGTAAGGCGTTTGCCACTGGCCGTTTTAACAGCGTATTAGCCAGTAATAAGCTTTACCGATATCTACTGGTACTTACTGGAATAGTCATAAGAATTGAGCAATTGCTAGCGAGTCTGCCAAAGCTATTTCATTTCATGACATAAGAATGTATTTTTTTCTTTCATGGCAAAACAACATACTTATTTATTTCATTCATGAATGACATTTATACAATAACTATCAATAATAACGACGACAACTAACTTTTTCATCAAGTGATAAGACGAGAGAATCGTGGAATCTACCAGAAATAATTAATAAATGTAATTGCTCTCATTAGCTTCGAACGTTGGTAGTCCACATGGGAGGCACTGTCTTTAACCACTACACCACAGCATTACACATTTCAGCAGTCGCTAGACTCCATTGAGGATTGTGTTATACTGACTAACGTTTCTTATTAAGTTTACCTCCACCATAGCGTCTATGAACTGTATTGCTTTTGCCACTGGCCGTTTTAACAGCTTATTAGCTAGTAATAGGCTTACTAGTATATACTAACTTCCTAGGAATAATCATAAGAATTGAGAAATTGCTAGCGAGACTGAAGATGAACTTTTCCATGCCAGAAAAAGTTGCAATATAACTGTATACAGTTTAAGTTAAGGCTTACTATAACGTAACTAATGTATGTTGTAGCCAGCAAAAGTGTTTGTCTATCCTGACCCAGAATGGATGCACGGATGCGTACTTCGAAAATCCACCAGAAACAGTTGCAATATAACCGTAAACTGTTTTATTTCAGGCTTACTATAATGTAGATACTAACAGTTTTAGCCAGCGATGTTTTCGTCTACACCGAATAATTCACAATCCATACTTCCCTTCGCCTGTGAGGAGATACGAACTCGGGACCTATTGTTGACAGGTCCACTTCTCTAACCACTACGACTGACCATGGGAGGAATGATGATTGACAAGGGGAGGGCTGATGATTGACCAGGGGAGGACTGAAGCTTAAACGGATGATCTTTGACAAGAGGAGAGTGGATACTTGACCAAGGGAGGGGTTACGTTTGACTTGGGGAGGGGTGATGACTGAGGAGGAGGAAGAACGGAGTTTCTTTGGAGGAATGATAATGTTCCTAATATGGATGCTGTAAAGGTGTACTCACTCAGTCAGTCAGTTAGTCAGTAAGTAAGTAAGAGACATTTGCTCTTCTTGGCTGGCTCCATTTACGCGATCCGGCAAAAAATAGCCCCTGATCCATTCATCTATAATTCCAATCGCGCATTATGACAATGTAGATGTGTAGGCCGCTAGCGTGTACATCGACATTTTCCGCATGTACATTGAAAACCCTGTACTTTCTGTCCCGGGCGGGGCGGGGATGGGCTAAGCCCCAAATGTTTTTTCATCCTAGCGACGCTTCTGTCCTGCATCAACATTAATAAATTACAGCACAAACTGTGTTCCTGCAAAAAATGGGTTCATGAAAAGTTCATATTATGTAGGCTATTGTTCATGCAAACTAGTAGCTTCATGAATTGATGTCTTGTATCAACATTAACAAATTACAGTACAAACGACAAGACACAAATGACAGGAGTTTATGTCTTGTGTCAACATGAACAAATGACACTACACACTGTTAGTTAAGGCATTTGTAAATCATTAATAAAGTAGGGGTTATCATTATTAACTGTTTTTTCATGTCTTTGATCATTCGTTCACAATATTGTATTCGTTAATTGTAGTTCATGTACCCTTATCGCGTTACCAATAATGGAATATATATATTGTCTTGAAGTATTCCCAAAACACAACTCAAAATAAATAAAAGGATAAAAGGATTCAGTAAAACCCCCTAAAATGTCACTTATTATTAAAAACAACAACTACAATAAAAAATATTATTTCAAGACATTGTCAAGTGTGCGATTTGGTCACTTACCAATTAAGGAAAGAGCTCCTGTTGTGCCACAATTTAACTAACTGGCATTGAAGCAAAACCATGTGCCAATAATAAGGTAGTTCTGTTGGTGACAGAAATTAAAAATAGTCAAGACAAAAATCCCAGACGCTGACAGTCCTTTACTTCCTCATAAAGTCGGTATCACAATCAGACAGGCACTTGATAGAAGGGGCGTAACAGTTTGTCAAACGGAAAATGTTCAACAGCCTGCCCTAGTTATTTGAGTAAGTGGCAGATTTTGTCAAAGAGATTGGCTGTTTGTCAATTCCAAGAACCCTAAGAACGTACTTGTGTTCTTAAGAGGAACGTTCTTGCCAAGTGTCCTTGAGGGAATGTCTTGCAAGGCCGTGAGGACTGAGAACGCACCTATCTATGAGATGCATGTGTGCTTGGCTATTGCGCAAAACCCTGGGATCAGCTGGGCGTGACATGAAAAAACTGGCATTGATACACTTTTGCTGTATTTTGTTTGTGTATGTAAGCTCCTATTTCATAACATTAAAGACAAACTTAAAACGAGTGTTTGTCATTTCACAGGATGCGGACTAAAATGCTATTTAACGCTAAGTGTTACGATGCCCCCGTGTGAATTGCCGTGTCTGTACTTGTATGTATAGAGATTCATTTGTGTATCTCATATCTATCTAGCCTATTTATCCAATCGGTTGCCATTTTCCTCTGCTTTTTCCCGGTGGTACCTCGTGAATTTCACATGCACATTAACGAGCTACCAACGGAAAAAAAGCAGAGGTAAAAGATAGTCAAGACAACCGATTTGAGATATACAGCTCCGGAAAAATATTAAGAGACCACTGCAAATTGAACGCTTCTGTTCCTCACTCAAAACTTCCCTTTTCAACTTTTTTGGAAAGGAAAGAAAAAGGTGCAGTGGACTCTGAATTTTTTTCCAGAGCTAAGCAAAGGCACCTGATCCAGAGGGCCAGAATGAGACAGAGGATGGCAAGGCTACATCATGTTGGCACTGGTCTTTCTCAATGTAAGTGATGGAATAGTAACCATTTTCCTCAAGTTGAAAAATTTAACGGAAACCCCAACCATCTAATGAAGTAAATGCCTTACTTACTGTGTACTTGTCTTTCTCAATGTAAGTGATGGAATAGTAACCAAACCATTTTACAGTATCTCACAAAAGTGAGTAAACCCCTCACATATTTGCAAATATTTGATTATATCTTTTAATGTGACAACACTTAAGAAATGACACTTCGCTAAAATGTAAAGTAGTGAGAGTACAGCTTGTATAACAGTGTAAATTTGCGGTCCCCTCAAAATAACACAACACACAGCCATTAATGTCTAAACCGCTGGCAACAAAAGTGAGTACACCTTAAGTGAAAATTTCCAAATTGGGCCCAATTAGCCATTTTCCCTCCCCGGTGTCATGTGACTCGTTAGTGTTACAAGGTCTCAGGTGTAAATGGGGAGCAGGGGTGTTAAATTTGGTGTTATCGCTCTCACACTCCCTCATACTGGTCACAGGAAGTTCAACATGGCACCTCATGGCAAAGAACTCTCTGAGGATCTGAAAAAAAGAATTGTTGCTCTACATAATGATGGCCTAGGCTATAAGAAGAATGCCAAGACACTGAAACTGAGCTGCAGCACAGTGGTCAAGACCATACAGCGGTTTAACAGGACAGGTTCCACTCAGAACAGGCCTCGGCATGGTCGACCAAAGAAGTTGAATGCACATGCTCAGCGTCATATCCAGAGGTTGTCTTTGGGAAATGGACGTATGAGTGCTGCCAGCATTGCTGCAGAGGTTGAAGGAGTGGGGTGTCAGCCTGTCAGTGCTCAGACCATATGCCGCACACTGCATCAAATTGGTCTGCATGGCTGTCGTCCCAGAAGGAAGCCTCTTCTAAAGATGATGCACAAGAAAGCCCGCAAACAGTTGAAGACAAGTAGACTAAGGACATGGATTACTGGAACCATGTCCTGTGGTCTGATGAGACCAAGATAAACTTATTTGGTTCAGATGGTGTCAAGCGTGTGTGGCGGCAACCAGGTGAGGAGTACAAAGACAAGTGTGTCTTGCCTACAGTCAAGCATGGTGGTGGGAGTGTCATGGTCTGGGGCTGCATGAGTGCTGCCAGCACTGGGGA
>JACXGI010014624.1:0-18735 GCA_016801175.1 Esox masquinongy | reverse complement strand
AATGGCCCAGCCAGAGCCCAGACCTGAATCCAATTGAACATCTGTGGGGTGATCTGAAGAGGGCTGTGCACAGGAGATGTCCTCGCAATCTGACAGATTTGGAGCACTTTTGCAAAGAAGAGTGGGCAAATATTGCCACGTCAAGATGTGCCATGCTAATAGACTCCTACCCAAAAAGACTGAGTGCTGTAATAAAATCCAAAGGTGCTTCAACAAAGTATTAGTTTAAGGGTGTGCACACTTACGCAACCAGGTTATTGTGAGTTTTTTATTTTTTATTTTTCTTCCTCAAAGATTTCAGTTTGTTTTTCAATTGAATTGTTCATGTTATAGGTCACATTAAAGGTGGAAAAAAGTTCTGACATGATTTATCTTTGTCTCATTCTTTTGCATCACAAGAACCTGGCATTTTAACAGGGGTGTTCAGACTTTTTATATCCACTGTATATTCTCATTAGGGGGCCAAGGAACAAAGTTGCTGGAACCCGCTTATAATTGTTTGTTTTATTATTATTAGGGGGCCAAACTACAAAGTTGCTGGAACCCTCTTATAATTTTTTGTTTTATTATTAGGGTTTCAGCAGTTCACTGGTGAAACACTATTGTTATTGTTACCATTGGTTATTATTATTATTATTAGTGTTTCAGCAGTTCACTGGTGAAACACTATTGTTATTGTTACCGTTATTATTATTATTCCAGCATTTTTCAGTCCTTTTTGCAAATTCCCAAGAGATAAAATGGCCCAAAAAGGCCCATCTTTGCATGCTAATACAGGCCCAAGGGCCACAAATTCTGGTGCAATGGTATGCAAATCGGACTCATGGTGGCGCTGTAATAAGCCTCCAAAGTGGCCAAATTTGCAAGCTCACCACACCCATGCCATGTGACCTATAGTCATGAAACTTGTTCCATATGTCCATCTCCTCACAATGAACTTTTTTGCCATATTGGATTTTCCGCAATTTTGGATTTTGTGAAAAACGCTTAAAATGATACTCCTATAACAGCAAATATGCAATCTTCACGTCCTTTGATATTTGGCTTCTATAGACCACGTTCTGTAAAAGATACATAAGCTGAGCCAGTAAGTCAAACAATGTAGCCTCTATTGACCAATAAACCTTCCAGTGGGCATGGTTTTGCACATATAAGCATATCATTGAGAAACCGTTAATCGTATTATAATTCAGCTTGGTTCACTTGGTCAGAACCTTGTCAGGACATATCGTGTACAAGCATTTTGCGATTGACCACAAGGGGGCGATGTTGAACCAGACAACTTCACAAGCTCACGCCACTTACTCCGTTTGACATAGAGACAAATAAAAAGGTGGATAAGTCAATTTCCTCACAAGGAACATATTTGTCATTGGGACCCATTAGCTCCGCCTTGATGGATTTTCGGCCATCTTGAATATGTGAAAAACGCTTCAAAATCTAGTCCCATAGAACCAAATGTCCAATTTTCAGGTGCTAAGATATTAGGCACATAAAGACCAAGGTCTGTAAAAGCTGCATAAGCCAAACTAGTATGTCAAAAAATATGGCCGCTATTGACCAATAAACATTCAAGTGGGCGTGGTGGTTTTGTACTTATCAGCATATTAATGAGACACCATTGATGATATTATAACAACTGGCTACACATGTTCTGAAACAGGACATACAACGTGCAAGCATTTTCTGATTGACCACAAGAGGGCGATGCTGAACCAGACAAATTCTCAAGCTAATGCCACTCACTCCGTTTGACGTAGAGAGAAAGAAAATGGTAGATAAGCACATTTCCTCACAAGGAACATTCCCGTGAGATAATTGGAAGTAGGATAGCAGCAAATGTCAGATCTTCACGTATTAAGATATTAGGCGTGTATAGACCATGGTCTGTAAAAGACCCAAACCAGTATATTAGAAAATGTGGCCGCTATTGACCAATGAATGATCAAGTGGCCATGGTGGCCAACATATATGCACACTGTTACCACAAGGATAATGGCACTAAAAGTCTACTAGGTGTATATGTTGACAAAGATGATATGACATAAATGACTGCACACAATGTTATGTGAACCACACAGGGTCTTCCACATCTGCAAGCTCACTACGCTCACCCCATTTGAGTTAGAGCCCTGAGAAGAGGCAGATTAGTCCCCCTTCTCATGAGAAACATAATTGTAATTGGGACCCATTAGCTCAGCCCTTATGGTTTTAAGGCCAATTTGATTGTGAAAAATGCTTCATAAGCTACTCTTATAGCATGGAATGTCCTATATACACTTATATTGACATTTGGTATCTATTGACCCAGGCCTGGGGTCACCGGGGGGGGGGGGGGCAAAAGGGGGCATTGCCCCTCCAGATAGAATCTGTGCCCCCTCAGTTTTGTTTCCCCATAAACACTGCAAACGGTATATGAATTAGATATGTCCCCTCATAAAAAAATGCCCCCTCAGTCATTTCATCCTGCATCCTGGCCTGTATTGTCTTCAAACACTCTATAAGCCAGGCACGTGTGGCAAAAAACATGGCCACTGTTGACCAATGAACATGTGCATGGGTGTGGTTTTGAACATATATGCACACTACTACTACGAGAATAATGGTATTATAACTCTACTAGGTAAATATGTTGACAATGATGTTACAGCAAAAGTAAATGCAAGCAATTTTTTATCAACCACACAGGGGTGATTTTGAATCAGACAACTTTGTAAGTTCATGCCACTCACTCTATTTGGCAGATAATGAAAAAATAATGGAGAACTACATGTCCTCACAGGGAACGTATTTGCTGTTGAGACCCATTAGCTCCGCCTTGATGAATGGCTGCAATGCTAGCTAACTTTTCCCTAATGATGGCCTAGCTGGTTATCATGTTTGATAGAACAATAAATAATAGAAAATATACTCAACTATGGTAGTTATCTAATTAGGTAGGGATTGTTATACTAACTAGCTATTTATCCCCTCTTAATAATTTGTACATTAATTCGTAGGAAACCTATCTTTACCATAATCTGACAATCTGACATTACAGTACATCTCATGTGAATTGACAGCAAATTTATCAGAACGTGTTATTCTGCACTGACTGCATGAGCTGAGGCAGAAGATGCCGCATAACAGTAGTCTAGGACGTGCCCTTGGCTGATGGCCCTGGATTGCAGAGTGAGTGGCTCAGTACTATGCAAGTTAGTATTCTTGATGATTGCATGATAAGTCAACAGTCGATATGCTTAGCTGATGCTCCCACTTCCTTTGTACAGCAGTGTTTCCACATTCACTGAAAGCAATAGTTCAGTGTCCACAGTTACTCATTCAAGTGCATTTCTTTATTTTTCATAATTTCCATATTGTAGGATACTAGTGAAGACATCGAAACTATTGAAATAACACATGGAATCACGTAGTAACATTTCACATAGTAACACATGGAATCACATTTGTTTAAAATAGCCACCCTTTGCCTTGATGACAGCATTGCAAACTTTCTGCATTCTCAACAAGCTTCATGAGGTAGTCACCCGGGATGCATTTTAATTTAAAGGTGTGAAAGTTGGGAGTTAATTTGTGGAATCATTTTCTTTCATATAGCGTTTGAAGCAATCAGTTGTTTTGTGTCAAGATAGGTTTGATATACATTTGGTAATCTATGTTACGGCAATAACAGCTGAAAATGCAAAGAGAAACTACAGTAAATCAACACTTCTAGACATGAAGGTCAGTCAATCTGGAAGATTTCCAGAACTTTCTTCCACTGCAGTAACTAGTGCTATGATTAAGCTGTCTCACATGAGGATGACCAAAGGAAAGGTAGACCCAGAGTTACCTCTGCTGCAGAGGATAAGTTCAGTACAGTTAGCAGTCTCAGAATTTGGCAGTTAACCTCACCCTGACTGGAACCCAATTAAAAGCTTCACAGTGGTCAAGTAAAAGACACATCTCAACATTAACTGTTCAGAGGAGACGGTGTGAATCAAGCTATTTGAACAAGAACAAGAGTGGTGCTGCAGCATCACATATCCTGGCCTCCACAATCACCAGACCTCAATCAAATTGAGATGTTTTGGGATGAGTTGGACCGCAGAGTGAAGGAAATGCAGCCAACAAATGCTTAGCATATGTGGGAACTCCGTCAAGACTGTTGGAAAAGCATTCCAGGTGACTACCTTATAAAGCCGGTAGAAAGAATGCCAATAGTGTGCAAAGCTGTCATCAAGGCAAAGGGTGACTACTTTGAAGAATCTAAAATATAAATGTATTGTATGTTTAACACTACTGGTTACTACATGATTCCATACATGATATTAGCTTTGATGTCTACACTATTATTCTAGTCTGTGGAAAATAGTAAATATAAAGAAATACCCTTGAATGAGTAGGTGTGTACAAATGTTTCGCTAGTACTGTACATTTGTTGTCCCAATGACTTCTTGACTGGATACTGTCTTTGTTTCAGTATTTTTACAGGTCAGGGAACAAAGCATTTGAGCTTAGTCTATTGTGTTGTTGCTTAGCCCACAGCTCAATAGTGATGTATCTTGTCATATGGTGCATAGAGTTAAAGTCAGAGGTTTACATATACCGTAGCCAAATACATTTAATTAACAATTTAATCAGCAATTTAATCCTAGAAAAAAGTCCCTGTGTTTGGTCAGTTAGATCACCAGTTTTATTTTTAGTATATGAAATGTCCAAATTATAGTACAGAGAATGATTTATTTCAGCTTTTATTTCTTTCATCACATTCCCAAAGAGTCTGAAGCTACATACACTCAATTAGTATTTGGTAGCATTGCCTTTAAATTGTTTGACTTAGGTCAAATGTTTCAGGTAGCCTTCCACAAGCTTCCAACAATAACTTGGGTGAATCTAGGACACGCACTTACTCCGTTTGACATAGAGACTGAAAAACAGTGGATAACTCCATGTCCTCACATGGAACATATATGCCATTGAGACCCATTACCTCCACCTTGATGGATTTTCGGACATTTTGAATATGTGATAAACGCTTCAAAAGCTACTCCTATAGAAGACATTGTCCGATCTTTACGTGACAAGATACTGGTTATCTATGGACCAAGGTCATTTATCAATGCATACCCCATAACAGTATAAATAAAAACATGCCCGCTATGGACCAATCAATCTTCAAGCTTGTGTGGTTTTACACATATATGCATATAAATCAAACACAGTTGATCATATGATAAAATCATTTAGTGTACATGTCCACAACACGATGACAATGTAAAATATCTATGTAAATTCAGTTTGACGCCATAAAGGCTAGATGGCGTTCTCTCTTTATTTGTAACAGTCAGCGTGATTTACATTTGGCACACATAATAAGGGCTATGAATCTAACTAATGGATGAACGATGTCTCAATTTGGCCAAATGGGGGCACGATTGGGGAAGAAATATAATTCACGCTTCACTTGGAGGATCTATGAATAAATCTCAAAACTCAAAAGTGGTGCAATAAGGATAATAGTAGCTGAATGTTGAAACACGCTCAATGCTGCCTGTAGCTTTAATTATTATTATTATTCCGGCAAAAAATTGTGTTTTTTGGAAATTCCCGTGAGATAAAATGGCGTAAAGGTTCCCCGATTTTTATGGTAGTAAAGGGCCAAGGGCCGCAACTTCTGGTGCAGTGGAATGCATGGTGACCTCATGGTGGCACTGTCACAAACCTCCAAAGTTGCACTTTTTTGAAAAACACACAAAAATTAACTCCTCTGGCACCAAATGTCCGATCTTCACGTACTTTCATATTTGGCATTTAGGGACCAAGGTCCTCAAAAGTTATATCAGCCAGGCCAGTATGTCAAAAAACATGGATGCTGTTGACCAATGAACATGTAAGGGGGCGTGGTTTTGCACATTGATGTGCACATTTCCTACAAGGATAACGGTATAATAATTCTACTTGGTACATATGTTGACAAGGACCATACGGAAAAAATGACTGCAAAGATTTTTTTATCAACCACACGGTGGCACTATTGAGGTTTTTCACATTAGCATGTTCACCATACTCACCCCGTTTGAGCTACAGCCTTGAAAAGATGTAGATAAGTCAACCTCCTCACAAGGAACATATTTGCCATTAGGACTAATTAACTTTGCTTTGATGGTTTGGTGGCCATTTTGAATTTGTGAAAAACACTCGAGAAGCATCTCCTCTGGCACCTAAGGACCGATCTTCACGTACCTTTATATTTGGCATCTATGGACGATGGTCTTCAAAAGTTTTATCAATCAGGCCAGTATCTTCAAAAACATGGCTGCCATTAACAGATGAAAATTGGCAGGGGTGTGGTTTTGCACCTATATAGACACATCTCTTACAAGGATAATGGTATAATAAGTGTACTTGGTGCATATGCTAACAAAGATGATACAACAATAATGACTGCAAAGATGTTTTTATCAACCACACGGCGCTATTGAGGTTTCCTTCATTTGTAATGTCACCATGCTCTCCATGTTTTATAATAAAATCTTGAAAAGAGGTATATAAGTCCATCTCCTTCCAAGGAACATATTTGCAATTGGGACCCATTAAGTCGGGGGCGTAATGGTTTTTCAACAATTCTGAATTTGTGAATAACACTTCAAACGCTACTTCTATAGCATCAAATGACAGTTTTAAACCTTTTCACAAGTAAGTTTTAAAATATCACTGAAGGCCCCTCAGCATGATTTCTTAATGCACATTATTTCAGTATGCACGGACAATTCCAGAATTGTATATTATGATACAACAAAAATTGCCACCACAGCAGACCATAAACACCATGTTGCTCATTAGATATGAAGCAGTATTCTGATTTCAACTCGTTATAATTATATTTTGAAACTATTTAGGGCAGTAGTACTGTTAGAGAGTACACTGAATAATTATTGAGCAACCTTCTAAGATGTGTTATTTTCCTGAGTATCATGGCGCGTTCCATATGTACACGGAGGTCGGAATTTCCGAGTTCCAAGTCGGAAATTTAAACTGGAACGCCCCCTCAAGTCGGTATTCCAACTCGGAAAGTTGGAGCAACCCCACTAGCCCCGAGTTCGTAATCCAAGATGGCAGCACCCTGTGCCATTTAGCAGACTAGTGTTATATATATATATAGGAAAATGACGTTTATAGTTACGTTACAATATTCTGAAGAGCACTCGCCTGTCTAGGTTACAGGTTAGGTTACCGGTTACAGAATGGCCAATTAAAAAGTGGTCAAAAAATTTTTCTACACAATATTCCAAAAGGGCAAACACAACAAAGGCTTTAATGGGGGCATCCATCTTGTTTTCTGACTTGGACACTGGAACATGATCAAATTGGGTTAACTCGGGTGTGACGTCATCCTGAGTTCCGACTTCCGAGGCAAATGGAACGCAGCATGACACTAGGTGGCTAACAACAGGTGGCAAACACAAGGAGGACAAATGGAAAGCACAATTAGCCTCCCTGTGTTAGCCATGTTGCGTTAGCCACCTAGCGTTACCCACCTATTGTTAGCCACCTAGTGTCATGCTGCGTTCCATTTACACATGCAGGTGGATCACAGCCTTCCCGTCCAAAAGGAGGCAGCATGTGAGGCCGGGGAAGCACCTGTCTGACCCCTTGACCATCAGCACCGGCTCCCCTCAAGGCTGCGTCCTGTTCCCCCTACTCTTCTCCTGAACACCAACAGCTGCACCTCCAGCCAACACTCTGTCAAGCTCCTGAAGTTTGCAGATGACACAAAACTCATTGGACTTATTTTTGATGGAGACAAGTCAGTCAGACGAGTCAGTCAGAACAACTTGGAGTTCAACACCGTAAAGACAATGGAGATGATAGTGGACTTCAGGAGAAGCCCAGCTGCCCTTCCCCCATTGCCCTGGATGGCTCCCCAGTCAACTCTGCGGAGTCCTTTTGCTTTCTGGGCACCACCATCGCAAAGGACCTCAAGTGGGAGCTGAACATCACCGCTCTTACAAAGAAAGCACAGCAGAGGATGTACTTCCTGCGGCAGCTGAAAAAGTTCAACCGGCCAATGACTATAATGGTACATTTCTATACTGCCATCATACAGTCCATCCTGACTTTCTCTTTCACCGAATGGTACACTGCAGCCACTGCCAAAGTCAAGGGTAGGCCGTAACGCATCATCTGCTCTGCAGAGAGGGTGATTTGCTGCAATCTGCTGTCTCTAGACGATCTACACACCTCCAGGATGCAGAGGCGAGCGGAAATCATTGGGGCTGATCCCTCTCACCCTGGAAATGGACTATTCAGAGCCCTCCCCTCTGGAAGAAGATTGAGGTCTATCAAGACCAATGCCTTTGGCCACAAGAACAGTTTCTTTTCTACAGCAGTAGGCCTCATGAACATGCCCCCAGAACCAAATTGACTATAGCCCACTCCCCGCATACACACACAACCATCAACTGGACAAATCTATAACCCCTCCCCACATACACAACCCTCATCTATAGAGATGTGCTCAAAAGTTTGCATACCCTTGGAGAATTGGTAATATACAGCTCCAGAAAAAATTAAGAGACCACTGCACCTTTTTCTTTCTTTTCCAAAAAAGTTGAAAAGGAAAGTTTTGAGTGAGGAACAGAAGCGTTCAATTTGCAGTGGTCTCTTAATTTTAACCCTTCTGTTCCTCACTCAAAACCTTCCTTTTCGACTTTTTTGGAAAGGAAAGAAAAAATTGCAGTGGTCTCTTAATTTTTTCCAGAGCTGTATATACCATTTGTAAAGAAAACATGAGTGAGCAGGCAAAACATGTCTTTTATTTCTTATGGGATTCATATTCAACTGTAGGTTATAACAGAATGGCACAATCAGAAAACAAAACATGGCAACAAAGAAAAAAATGAACTGACCCCTGTTCAAAAGTCTGCATACCCTTAATTCTTAATACTGTGTATTGTCCTCTTTAGCATCAATGACAGCATCCATTCTTTTGTAATAGAATTCTTGCAGGTGGTATAGCTGCCCATTCGACTTGGCAAAATGCCTCCAGGTCATGCAAGGTCTTTGGTCGTCTTGCATGAACCGCACGTTTGAGATCTCCCCAGAGTGGCTCGATGATATTAAGGTCAGGAGGCCTTTTTCTGCTGTAACCACTGAAGGGTCAACTTAACCTTGTGCTTACGTTCATTGTCGTGCTGGAAAGTCCAAGAGCGTCCCATGCGCAGCTTTCATGCAGAAGAATGCAAATTGTCTGCCAGTATTTTCTGATAACATGCTGCATTCATCTTGTCATCAATTTTCACAAGATTCCGTGTGCCTTTACAGCTCACACCCCCCCAAAACATCAGTGAGCTACCACCATGCTTCACAGTGGGGATGGTATTCTGTTCACTATAGGCCTTGTTGACCCCTCTCCTAACATAGCGCTTATGGTTGTGACCATAAAGCTCTATTTTGGTCTCGTCACTTCAAATTACAGTGTGCCAGAAGCTGTGAGGCGTGTCAAGGTGTTGTCAGGCATACTGTAACCGGGCTTTTTTGTGGCATTGGCACAGTAAAGGCTTCTTTCTGGCAACTCGGCCATGCAGCTCATTTTTGTATCGTCATATTGTGCTTCTTGAAACAATCACGCCGTCTTTTTCCAGAGCAGCCTGTATTTCTCCTGAGGTTACCTGTGTGTTTTTCTTTGTATCCCAAACAATTCTTCTGGGAGTTTTGGCTGAAATATTTCTTGATCTACCTGACCTTGGCTTAAATCAAGAGATCCCCGAAATGTCCACTTCTTAATAAGTGATTGAACAGTACTGACTGGCATTTGCAAGGCTTTGGATATCTTTTTATATCCTTTTCCATCTTTATAAAGTTCCATTACCTTGTTATGCAGGACAGTTCTTTTCTGCTCCCCATGGCTCAGTATCTAGGCTGCCCAGTGCATCCACATGAGAGCTAACAAACTCACTGACTATACACAGACACTAATTGCAATTTAAAAAGCCACAGATGTGGGAAATTCACCTTTAATTGCCATTCACACCTTGTGTGTCTGTAACAAGGCCAAACATTCAAGGGTATGTAAACTTTTGATCAGGGCCATTTGGGTGATTTCTGTAATCATTATGATTTAAAAAGGAGCCAAACAACTATGTGATAATAAATGGCTTCACATGATCACTATCTGTAAATAAAGGCATGATCAGTCATATTTTCAACATCAGTGTCATAATTTCACAATTTCTGCCTGGGTATGCAAACTTATGAGCACAACTGTATATTTTTTGTAATTTATTAATGCACAGTCAACTATTTTTATGTTCAGTCCACTATTCTTTTTTGTTTTTATTTCCCTTATTCCTTTTGTATAAATTGTTTTACCAACGGCCAGAACAAATACCTTGTTTGTTGTGAAACTCACTTGGCAATAAAACTCTTCCTGATTCAGATTTTAGCTAGCTAGATAACATTACACAACATCTACAGTCAATCCGCTAACATTAAAACTATGTCAAAACATTTTCTTACTAATTATTTAACTTTCTTCAGAAATGGTATTGTATTTTCAAGCTACAGTAATGTACTTTAGACCAAATTCATCTGCATCAGGGCCCAATGAGGATGCATTGAGTGGAATATTCAGTCAGACATCAGTACAAAAATGAACATCCAAAAATGTTTTGGCAAATGTGCCACCCATGAATACGTACAAACAAAACGTAAAAAACAAGGCTAAGCACCACTGTTATTTAAGAACAACCCTCCCCTCCACTTTGTCTGATAATGCAAAAAAAGAAATTACCTTCATCCCCATAAGAATGGATTTTACTGTCATCTGCAGGTTTTCCATTTGACATCTAAAATTGACACGGAAATAAAAAAGGAAATACAAAAAATAAATCATCACATTACCTTTAAGAAAATGGCTATGATGACAAGGGGGTGGGTATGGTGCAGCCACTTGCCTTTTCTGTCTGATCTTTCTTTGAATGTTTGGTTATCTTCTTAGGTTGAGCAACACCCATTTTGGCTGACTTGAAGGACTCTAAACGGCTCCTCATGGTTCTCTGGAAGATTTCTTGCACCTCATCCTCATCCCTGTTGACAACAGGCTGCTTCCGACTGTATGTGTGCCTCTGTTAGGTTAAGGAATAAGGGGAAGAGAATGTTTTAACCCGGAAGGGTTATCTATGTATCACCAATTGTGGATTAACAAGATTCAGGAGAAAATGTTTCAAAGGAAACAAAAAGTAAAAGGATTGTAACTAGCTTGTTGGTACAGAAACAAATAAACTGAGAAAACATCAAACAGTGATTGGTGGTATTTTCTAGAACACAACATCTGTTGTAGATACACACATCATTATTCTGACAACTTTGCAGCTTTTAAAGTGATGCATTTGGGTGTTTTCAGAATGTTCATGTTTTTAATTTGCCCTGAATCTTTTGAACCTTGTGCAGAAGGACAAGGTAAGGTACTAAAACATATTTATATCTCTTGAAAGTGTCTCACTCTTTTGTAACTTGACATTCCTATGAAAAATACAGACTAGGATCCTAAATACTGAAGTTGGAAGAGGTCATCCAACTCTCCCTAGCATCGACATGGATTTCTGTTTTCCTGTGTAAATTAATTGTTGAATAAATTTATTCAGCTTCTTGTAGAAAGTTTGGTACCACTTTCTAGTTTGCAGTGGCAATGCCTGGTTGTTACACTGCAACTATGCAGAAAGTAAAATGGAAACTGTTGAAATTATGAAGAAACAATTGGTAAATTGCAATGTATTAGGTAGGAAGAGCTTTGCTTTAGTTTGCAGGGGCAAAGTCCGGCCGTTACACTGCAACTACACTGAAAGAGGGAAGTTGAAACTAATTGGAAAGAAGAAGGCTAATAATGGTAAATTGCATAGTAATAGGAGGACAGACATTTGAATTGCAACTATGCAAGGTAATATGGAGCTAACATGTAAGCAAAGGGGATTATTACAGAGGCATAACTGTAAAATTCAGACCATTACTAGCAGCTACAATGTGAATGTTTGAGGAAAGAACAATGAATAACCAAGGATATTCGAAATACACATGAAATAAAAGGTTAACAACATTTAAAAAGGGAGAAGGCTAATCCTGTATTGCATGTTAATAATACAACAGCATTGCAGTAAAACTACACAGTGTTTTAAATACAGGGGAGTTTAACAATTGAGTTGTTGCTGAAATAACAGTAATGTCAGGAAATAAATTAAATACAGGAGTGCAACATATCAACTGTTTATGGGTACTTGACACATTCGGACGTGGTAATAGTGGTTTTCATTCTGTATTGTTTCGTGGAAATTTCCTTACAGTTTCTTTGTTATTTCAGAATAAACAAACAACCGATAAATGGGTGACTAGCATGCCCTTACCTAGTGTTGCCATCTCAGTTACAAAGCTTTTTCCCCTACAACTTTCCTAGCAGTTACCTACTACTTTCCGCAGAAACATGCTTACTATTGATGTATAGTTACCATGTTGTTACCTAGTTGGTTCCTGGAAATAACCTACTTATTACCTCATTGTTTCTATCCTGCCAAATAAAGTGGTACCGAAAGTTGATTCTCAATCTGGTTAGCCAGGTTCACACAGCTAGCTCTATGTAAAACATAGTTAGATCACAAAGAATGCTCCTTCTCTTAAGTTAGCAGTGCTAATGTAAAAGTTGACACATTGCTTGCTTAGCAACTTCCTCATAATATAGCCTGACATTGAATTTAGGACCGCTGCTTCACAAACACACTATTGACTATTATCCCTTAAGCATCTTGACTGGTCACACTACATGAAAAGCCAGCACTTGAGCAGTGCAATGTGGACAGCTAAGTCTGACACCAGATATGCTATGCCAAGACATGCTGTCTACACAAATAGGCGTAGTGCAAAATGACTAAACAGACTTTGGTTACTTTTGATAACTTTGGTAGCGTCCCTTCTCCCTGCCTACTTACCAACGCCTTTGTTAACTGGGCTGATCAGTACTACTTCATGGGAGTTTGAACTTGTAGAGCAACTCCACCACACATTTCCCCCAGCATACCGCAGGTATATTTAAGGAGTAATGACTGATGCTTTCAAGAGCAAAAATGACTCAAACCAGGCTTTTGTCCCTCACATCTGCCGTTGCTGCTCTTATGAAAAAGGACACATTGTCTATAGGAACCCAACTCCACAGAATCTTGTGTTCACTGCAGTATATTGTCTAGGTATAAACAGAGGAGACTCAACAAACTCTATCCAAACTCTTCAGTTTCTGCCCAATCCACCTTGGTAGAAGTAAATGAAAGCCTTGATTCCAGAGAGATCTGGATGGACAATTTCATCACCTTCTGTGGGACCCATGGACTAATCTGAGACCCAGATTCAAACCCTGATCTCCCAATGATACAGCTAACTGCAAGATTTCTGCATACACATGCTCTAGTTGCTCTAATTAAAGGGTGGACTGGAGTGATTTTACAACCCCCTCCAAACTATTTTGAATTAAACTTTATGCTACACTTAAGCCATCCACGGGCCAAATTGAATTAGCCCGCATGCTGGGCCTGGGTTTTTCGCACTTCTGCTATGGCGGTACAAAATCAAAGAATCCTACTGTATGTTCTACTTTTTAACCTAATCAATGCGGTTGCTTCCTTCACAGACTTATAAAATGACAATTCCATCATAAATCTTTAGACTAATTAATTAGTATGTGTAAAGTTTTCTGAAAACAAGGGGTGGCTCATCAAACCTGTGGGTTAGCTTTCTCCAATTTCTACATTCAATTCTGTTACCTGTCATGGTTTAGTATTAGATGGTGGCACAATCTTGTGGGCTTTTATGGGCTTGTTCTGAGGGATTTTCTCCAATGTAGGCCTTATAAAATCTCTGGATCAAGCTTACATTTTAATGCCAATCAAAGCTTTAATCCAGGCATAGAAAAAAAGTGCTTTTAGAATAATTGAAAGTTGGTCACTGAGCAGAGCTGTGGTTTTTATGGGTGTTGCACCCTAAAACAGGGTTTATGTGAAATACATATAAGACTAATTCTAGACTAAAAGCAGGTTTTTCTTTTTATGTTTACCCAATATTCATCCTTAATTTCCACAGTGAAATCCAAGCCATGCATCATCCCAGCAATTCCTAGCAAACTCAGGAATGCCAAAATGTGTGTCCTCTAAAGCACATCTGATGCCATTCTGGTTTTTGACAAGTGGCCTTCTCAACCAGGAAGTCTATACCAAAATCCGTACGTGTTGGAGGGGATGCGTTCTCCAGATTTAGGACTATGCTTAATTTATGTACAGGAAATCACAATTTAATTGTCTTTAACATTACCTGTTTCCTGCCCTTATACAAGTGCTGTTGCAGTAGATGGTGTGCATTAAAGTCTACCGATTCCCTCATCTTCTGGTCCTGCTCATGCATATTCAGGCTGACAGAAGGCACACTGTCCCGCCTAGAAGAAAAGAAACATAACATGCTCACTGTCGGTATTTTGCTAGCCACTGGAGGACAGAATAAAACATGTACTAGACTATCATCATAAGCTGTGGAGCAAAAAGGAGCACAACAGAACAGTTAGAAAGTGTCTATCCTAACTGCTCCTTCAATTTACTTTGACTACATATAATGCTTTCAGTGCACACATTTAAGCATTTTATAATTTTAAAATAGTGAGACATTGTTTATTAAATGATTTGTGTTGTTTTGCAACAATGTAATTGATGAAGTTAAACATCTTGAATGACATGAAATATTTGAATGACCTGAAATATACATTACATTATTTTTTACCTTATGCATTTTACACTGAAGATTTGTAAAGAACAGCACTTTTGTAGTCAAATATTTTATTCATACATTTGTTTAGCTTTATGCGCCTTAAATAAATTGTACAGTTTAAAGCTGTAGTTTTTTGGGGTGAATGTTGGCCTTTACGTTATACTGATTAATGGGAGGATACTAGCTAGTTTACCACACATCGTTGGTACTTTTTAATCCCTAAAATAGTTATTTATAGGGGTCTGAAACTGTGAATTTAATAGATTATTTGATAAATTGCTTCAACTGAAAAGTGTCAATAGTCAGATTCTTCAGCCTCTGTTGCCTTTTACCTTGCCTGACTGAAAGAGTTGCAATAGCACAGTGAGTCAAGGAAATGTTTGCTGACAATAACACCATTCACGCTGTCCGATGCATGGCCAGAATACAGTGCATGGGTGTTCAAACCCTTTCACTTTATCCACATTTTGTTATGTTACAGTCTTATTCTAAAATAGATTAAATATTTATTTTTCATCAATCTACATTTGAATTTTTGCAAATTGATAAAAAAATGAACATGAATATTAATATTTTAATATGCATTAAAGGGAGCGAGCGAGCAAGCAAGCCTTGTTAAATAGCGTCGTGATTAGAGACGCGGACCTGCAACCAATAGGTCCCGTGTTCGAATCTCGTTACAGTCAAAGCAAATTATGCATTAGGATTTGTTCCGAATAGATGAAAACTTCACTGGTTACAACCTTCAGTAGCTGTGTTATAGTAAGCCTAAAATAAAATTGTTCATGGTTATATTGCGACTATTTCTGGTGGATTTTCGAAGTACATGTCCGTGCATGCTTTTTGGGTCAGGATAGACAAAAACTTTGCTGGCTACAACCTTCAGTAGCTACGTTATTGTAAGCCTAAAATAAAACTGTTCAGTTACATTGCGACTATTTCTATGCATGATTTTTGGGGTAGTATAGGCTGGATAAAAACCCCTTGGGCAATAAAAGAGTAGAGGTTTCCACGATTCTCTCGTCTTTTCTCTTGACGAAAAAGTCAGTTATCATCACCTATATTGGTAGTTATTGAATCAATGTCATTCACAAATGAAAGAAAAATTTAAGTTCTGTGCCATGAAATAGCTTTGGCTGTGTTAAGTTCATATTCAGTCTCGCTAGCAATAGCTCAGATCTTATGACTATACTTAATACTTAGATACTAGTAAGTCTATTACTGGCTAATAAGCTGTTAAAATGGCCACTGGCAAAAGCCATACATTTCATAGATGCTATTTGTGGTGGAGGTAAACTTAATAAGAAATGTTAGTCAGTTTAATACAATGCTTAATGGCATCTAGCGAAATATTCAACCTTGGTGTGATGTTAATGCGTGACGCAATGATCTAATGTCGAGATGCTATACCGACACTGAGCAATCGTCTAGCACCTTGGTGTAGTGGCTAAAGACACAGACCTGCGTTCAAATCCAGTGAGAGCAGCAACATTTATCACTTTTAATTGCGGGCCGGCTGAATTAGGCTTGCCTGGTTCCTTTTCTGTTTTTTCTTGCTTTTATATCTGCGAGATGTGAGGGCCCATGCTCCAAGAAAACCATAAAACAACAGGGATGTGGGTGGTGCACCAGTCTTGAGAATATGATGATTATTACATGAGCAATCAGACCCTTTGCTATGACACTCAAAATTAAGCTCAGGCCCATCCTGCTTCTATTTATAATGCTTGAAATGTTTCTACAACTTGATTGGAGTTCCCCTGTATTAAATTCAATTGATTGGACATGATTTGGAAAGGCACACATCTGTCTATATAAGGTCCCACAAATGATAAATCATGACAGAACAAAAACAAAGCCATGAGGTTTAAGAAATTGTCCGTTGAGCTCTGAAACTGGATTGTGTTGAGGCAGAATTGAAGGTCCCCATCAAAACAGTGGCTTCATACATCTGCAGCGGTGACTTGTGTGGAGAACCTTTCAGAGGGTCAAGCATCTCTGCAGCAATTCACCAATCAGACCTTTATGGTAGAGTGGCTAGATGGAAGCCATATATCAGTTAAAGGCACATGACAGCCCACTTGGAATTTGCCTAAAGGCACCTAAAGGACTATCAGACCATGAGAAAAACATTTCTCAGGTCTGATGAAACCAAGACAGAACTCTTTGTTCTGAATGCCAAGCGTCACACCTGAACGCAGGCAGGCAACACTCATTATCTGGCACAATACCTGGCATAATGCTGTGAGGACGTTTTTCAGCTGCAGGGACTGGGAGAATAGCCAGAATGGACAGGAAAGTACAACCAGATCCTTGGTGAAAACCTTCAACAAGGATCTGGGACAAGTCTGTCAATTTAGTGGCCATTACAGAGCCCGGACTTGAACCTGATCAAATACACTGCTCAAAATAATTAAGGGAACACATAACATAACTGTGTAACACCAAGTGAATTAAACATCAAGGATATCAATCAGTTATGCTTCAGTTATGAAGCATAAGTGATTGTGTATCAATGTCACCTGTTTTGGTGCAAATGAAAGTGACAACAGGTGCACTGGAGAGGCAACAGCAAGACAACCCCCAAAAAGGGAATGGTTTTGCAGGTGGTGGCCACAGACAATTGCTCTCTCCTTATCCTTCCTGACTGATTCTTCTCTAGTTTTACATTTTGCTAGTGTCATTACTGGTATCATGAGGCAGGACCTGCAGCCCATTCAGGTTGTAAAGGTAGTCCAGCTCCTCCAGGATGGGACATCCATACATGCCTTTGCAAGAAGGTTTGCTGTGTCTCCAAGTACAGTCTCAAGAGCATGGAGGAGATACCAGGAGACGAGCCGTTACACGAGGACAGCTGGACAGGGCTGTAGAAGGGCATCAACCCAGCAGCAGGACCGGTATCTTCTCCTTTGTGTGTGAAAGAACAGGAGGAGCACTGCCTGAGCCCTACAAAATGACCACCAGCAGGCTACTGGTGTGCATGTTTCTGACCAAATTGGAGAGGCATCCAGCTGCAGCCCACGGGCTAAAACACTGCGGGCTAGAACACAGCTGGCTAAACTTCATACGTCTTTTTCGTTTCTTCATTTCCTTTTCAGTATGTTATGTAGAAACCATGCAGATGTCAGCGGTAAGAAAATTATTAAAATTTAGATGATTAATAAATAATGTCAGCATTCAAATACACACACATCTGACAAAATAGCTAGCTAGTTAGTAACATTGTTTGTTTTACTGGGTCAGGTCACTTGTAAAGCCAGCCACCGTTTCAAGTTTTCTACTGTAGCTTCTGTATATACAGTGGATATAAAAAGTCTACACACCCCTGTTAAAATGCCAGGTTTTTGTGATGTAAAAGAATGAGACAAAGATAAATCATGTTAGAACTTTTTCCACTTTTAATGTGACCTATAATGTGAACAATTCAATTGAAAAACAAACTGAAATCTTCGAGGGGGAAAAATGACAAGCAAAAACCTTACAATAACCTGTTTATTGTAAGGTTCTGCTGTTTGGTACCAGATACCACAGCACACCTTCAGAGGTCTAGTGGAGTCCATGCCTCGACGGGTCAGGGCTGTTTTGGTGGCAAAAGGGGGACCTACACAATATTAGGCAGGTGGTCATAATGTTATGGCTGATCGGTGTATTTCAGTGCGGGAGGCAGGACACAGGAGTCTTCATCTTCATCTTCATCCGCTTATCCGGTATCGGGTCGCGGGGGCAGCAGCTCCAGCAGGGGACCCCAAACTTCCCTTTCTCGAGCGACATTTGCCAGCTCTGACTGGGGGATCCCGAGGCGTTCCCAGGCCAGTGTCGAAATATAATCTCTCCACCTAGTCCTGGGCCTACCCCGAGGTCTCCTCCCAGCTGGACGTGCCTGGAACACCTCCCTAGGGAGACGGCCTGGGGGCATCCTTACCAGATGCCCGAACCACCTCAACTGGCCCCTTTCGATGC
>JACXGI010014623.1:8277-18837 GCA_016801175.1 Esox masquinongy | reverse complement strand
CTTGTCTTTAATTTTAATGAGTCACAGATTGGCTAATAATTAACCAATGAGACACACCAAAAAATGTGATAGCATTGCTGAGTTGGCCAGTCCACTGGCCCCCAGGCTCTGTGTTCAGATCGTTCAGACGTTGCATAATGTTGCCATAGCAAATCTTGCCATTTCCGAGGTAACCCTTATGACACGTGCACCTGGAACATGAGAGATGAATGGTATGAAATTATGGTTTTCCTGCACTAAACTATTCCAAAAAAACACTTGAAATTAAAAGAACAGGAACACACTAACTCAACTACGTTCGGCTCTACTGTAGAACATCTGGCATTTTTGCTGCAGGAGTCTGGTCTGCACACATCCTTCAGGCTACAGTTCACCCCTCCTGCCAGGTGGTCAAACCCATCCTGACACTCACAGTGAGACTAGAGAAGAAATTGAAACACTGCTCAGGGGGAAGTTGACCCAACACACCATCAAATTAATTGGACATTATCACAGAAGCCAGCATTTAAAATGTATTTTGACTTACATTATTGATTTATTTTATTTGGCAGTTGGAAAATATTAACACACAAACAAACACAATTACCTTCCCTGGTCCATCATAAACACAGCGGGCGGAGTCATCAGAGCAACCTCCTAGGTTTGTTTGGCAGGGGTCTATTGGCACACACACATGACCATCTCCGCTGTAGCCCTGGGCACAGGTACACAAGTGCTTGCTGGGCCCAACATGGGCACAGGTGGCATGGACATGGCACACTTGCTGCATGCATGGGTTAATGGCTGTGTGGAAACAAATCGTTTTAAAATCGATTACATACGTCAGGAAGACCCATTAGTAACCAAGAGGCCATAAGGTTATAACATTACAAATGAGGTTCACAGTCATGCTGTCACTTACATATGCATTGTTTTCCAAGGGTCTGGTAGCCAGGTAGACACTGACAGCGCAGTGACCCATCAAGTGTACTCTGAATACAGCGAGTGTTCTCAGGACATTGCAGAGCAGAGCATTCTGGCAGCTCTAAGAAGACATAGATAAGCAGTTACCAAGGCAGGAAAAGATTTTCATTGGATGAATACAATACGCATTTTTAAATTGATTTTTAAATAATTGCAAAGATTTTTACTGAATTGGAATTTATATCAGGAAATCAGACAATTCTAATGAATTAATTCTGCACTAATCTATGGATTTTATACAACTGGGAATAGATTTGAATCTGTTGGTAGGGTGTGGATCAGAAAAACAGTCAGTATCTAGTGTGACCCCCATTTGCCTGATTTGTGAATGACACATCTTCAGATGTGAATGACACATCTTCAGATTTTGATCAAGCTGTTAATTATAGCTTGTAGGATGTTTTTCCACTTCTCTTTAATGACTGTGCGAAGTTACTTGATATTGGTGAGAACTGGAACGCGCAGCTGTATATGTTAATCCAAAGCATCTGAAACATGCTGAGTAGCTGATGCCTGGTGAGTATGCAGGCCATGGAAAAACTGGGACATAGTCTGTTTCCAGCAATTGTGTACCCATCCTTGCGGCATGGGGATGTGATCATGCTGAAACAAGGTAATGGTGGCAGATAAATGGCTTGACAATGGGCCTCAGGATGTCATCACAATATCTCAGTGCAATAAAAGTTCCATTGATAAAGTGTGTTTGTTGTCTGTAGTTCAGTAGGAGGTTGTGCATGCCCCTACCATAACCCCACTGCCACCTTTGGCCACTCTGTTCACAACATTGACATGCCCACGCAACATCTGCAGTCGGTCTGGCACAGTTAAACCAAAATGTATCTGTGAAAAGTCGAGATCTGATCCTTTGTACGACTGGGTCGGATACAACATTATGTAGTTGAACGTCGGATCCTGAGCGGAATAAAGCACGGAGTGGGATAAAGCATCCATAGCCATGGCTATGGATCTGTGTGATAATATGTGAAATAACGACTGTATCTGAAATTGTATTCTAAGAAAACATCCTGATTATAATAATATAACATAATTCACATTTGCTATGTTGGTTCATGACAGGTTATTTGAGCTTTCATCTCTCTTCTCCGCATGTTTCGTCTGTTTTGAGCTCCTACTGAACTTGCAACATTGTTTCTATTGGCTATGGTCCATGGCTCACATACCTATTTTATAACGATTTCAATTGAGTTTTGCAATAAGATACTTATGTTATGAGGCTTGGTGGTTACCAAGAGTCTGGTTGGATGTACTGGTAAATTCTCAATGATGTTGAAGGCAGAGAAAAGAAAATTCCATTGTTGGGCAACAGCTCTGATGGAAATTGTCCTGCAGTCAGCATGCCAATATGGAAATCGGTAGCATTGTGTTGTCAAAACTGCACATTTTACTGTATATTAACGTATCATTTTATGTTCCCCAGCCAAATGTATGTAATGATCATGTTGTTTAATCAGCTCCTTGATATGCCACAGGTAGATACAGTTGCAGCATAGGCATGCACCATTACTAGTCCTCTTACCCTGGTCACAATTTTGGCCTTTATATCCAGAGAAACAGGTGCATTTCCCATCACCGTGGATACCAGCACTACAGAGACCATGCACACACTTACAGGCTGACGGACCCGGAATGAAGAATGCAATTGACAGAGAAAGAAGCAGGTTTGTATTAGTATTAGTTGGTATTGGTATGCAATATATCATCAATAAATAGTACCATCATAAAAAATCTGAATCTTGATTTGAATGAAAGGGATTGAGTTGGTTACCAGAGCTACAGGTTGGACCATAAAGATTATCTGCACAGTCTTCACATGCGGTTCCCACGAAGCCTGGCTGAGGATGACAAAAATGGCGACAGAACATTATATGTGTGTGTGTGCATGGTGCGTATGTGTGTGTATATATCATCCAGTACCTTACAGCTGCAGGTGCCATTGCCGCCCATGCCTTCAGAACACACTCCATTATTACTGCAGGGCCTCTCTGCATCCTGTGGGCACTCTGTAACAGGAAGACAATGACATTCACATTTGTCTCATTTCAGTGGAATGTTAGAAAACCTCAATGAGACAAAAGGGAGGGGCTGAAGTACTATATTGTTCTAATGCCCAGGAGGGCATTTTGCATGACAATGGTGAGGATGTAAGCGCTACGAAAGCCATATCTCCTGAGTAAGCAGATAAGTTCCACTTCAAATACACGAGCACATCCTTTTCTCCTCCTCTTCCTTCTCCTCCTCTCCTCTTTATTTTTCCTCTCCTGTGTCATCTCTCTTTCCTTATCAGAGTGACATATCATCACTCACTCCCTCCCTCTCTTTCCTCAAGATACACACACGCGAAACCAGCAAAGGGTTGCAAAGGGTCTTCTCACAATCAGCACACAAGGAAATCTGGTCTTGTAGATTGTCACTCAATTGACATTTCAAGCAGATCGTAACATTGTTATATTATTCAGCCTTATTCTCCCTACCACACTCAGGAAAAGAGAATCTGCTAAATATTAATATAAACTGGGAAAATCATAATTTAGTAAAAGTAGCATTGTTGCAACAGTTTTAAGCAGCATTACCCATGTAGTTGGTACACATGGAGAGTGGAGCGGATTGGCTAGCCAGTTAACCAATTCAAAGAGGTAAGCTAAAGAATGTGAGTGGACAGCGAGGAGCGCTGCTGAGGACACAGACCTGATTGTGTCCCTAATCGGTTCCCTTCTGCAATACCATCATATCTGCTTTTCCCTGATCATCTTCATCATCCATTCTCCCTTCATGCTCCGGTCACAATTGTACAGTATCTCACAAAAGTGAGTACACCCCTCACATTTTTGCAAATATTTGATTATATCTTTTCATGTGACAACAGTGAAGAAATGACACTTTGCTACAATGTAAAGTAGTGAGTGTACAGCTTGTATAACAGTGTAAATTTGCTGTCCCCTCAAAATAACTCAACACACAGCCATTAATGTCTAAACCTCTGGCAACAAAAGTGAGTAAACCCCTAAGTGAAAATGTCCAATTTGGGCCCAATTAGCCATTTTCCCTCCCTCTCTGTCATATGACTCGTTAATATTACAAGGTCTCAGGTGTGAATGGGGAGCAGGTGTGTTCAATTTGGTGTCATCGCTCTCACACTCCCTCATACTGGTCACTGGAAGTTCAACATGGCACCTCATGGCAAAGAACTCTCTGAGGATCTGAAAAAAAGAATTGTTGCTCTACATAAAGATGGCCTAGGCTATAAGAAGATTGCCAAGACCCTGAAACTGAGCTGCAGCACGGTGGCCAAGACCATACAGTGGTTTAACAGGACAGGTTTCACTCAGAACAGGCCTTGCCATGGTCGACCAAAGAAGTTGAGTGCACGTGCTCAGCGTCATATCCAGAGGTTGTCTTTGGGAAATAGACGTAAGAGTGCTGCCAGCATTGCTGCAGCGGTTGAAGGGGTGGGGGGTCAGCCTGTCAGTGCTCAGACAATACGCCGCACACTGCATCAAATTGGTCTGCATGGCTGTCGTCCCAGAAGGAAGCCTCTTCTAAAGATGATGCACAAGAAAGCCCGCAAACAGTTTGCTAAAGACAAGCAGACTAAGGACATGGATTAATGGAACCATGTCCTGTGGTCTGATGAGACCAAGATAAACTTATTTGGTTCAGATGGTGTCAAGCGTGTGTGGCGGCAACCAGGTGAGGAGTACAAAGACAAGGGCGTCTTGCCTACAGTCAAGCATGGTGGTGGGAGTGTCATGGTCTGGGGCTGCATGAGTGCTGCCGGCACTGGGGAGCTACAGTTCATTGAGAGAACCATGAATGCCAACATGTACTGTGACATACTGAAGCAGAGCATGATCCCCTCCCTTCGGAGACTGGGCCGCAGGGCAGTATTCCAACATGATAACGACCCCAAACACATCTCCAAGGCGACTACTGCCTTGCTAAAGAAGCTGAGGGTAAAGGTGATGGACTGGCCAAGCATGTCTCCAGACCTAAACCCTATTGAGCATCTGTGGGGCATCCTCAAACAGAAGGTGGAGGAGCGCAAGTTCTCTAACATCCACCAGCTCCGTGATGTCGTCATGGAGGAGTGGAAGAGGACTCCAGTGGCAACCTGTGAAGCTCTGGTGAACTCCATGCCCAAGAGAGTTAAGGCAGTGCTGAAAAATAATGGTGGCCACACAAAATATTGACATTTTGGGGCCAATTTGGACATTTTCACTTAGGGGTGTATTCACTTTTGTTGCCAGTGGTTTAGACATTAATGGCTGTGTGTTGGGGGACAGCAAATTTACACTGTTATACAAGCTGTACACTCACTACTTTACATTGTAGCAAAGTGTCATTTCTTCAGTGTTGTCACATGAAAAGATATAATCAAATATTTACAAAAATGTGAGGGGTGTACTCACTTCTGTGAGATACTGTATATAATTATATATTAGTGTTATCCAAGTATACACATTAACGCATGTGATTCATTTAAAATGCTTAACGCCAATCATTTTTTGTTTTGAGTTAACACCATCCAATTTCAGTGCTTGAATTGTCCTGAGCTGTCTTGAGAATGGTTGCAGCGCCATTTTTTTCAACAGCCTAACACTTTTTTGCCACTTGACCTGCACCGGAGCTGTTTGATGCGCTTCACAAAAACTTTACTTTCTACACATTGAACACGTCACACTTGTATGTTACCCTGACACAGCAAATCAAGGAGACTGGAATAATGGAATATGGTCCCTGCTTTCAATGACCTCCTAATATAATCCCTGATATGAGAAAAAGAGTGAGAACAAGGGAGAATGGAGTGTGTGTGAGGGGAGATAAGATGGGGTCTATGACAGGAACAACAAAGAAATATAGAGAGGAAGCCTGCACTCGGTGCTCTTGAGTTATCAGCACATTCCTTGAAGACAAGGGCTAGCCCTAACTGAGAGGAAGGAAGTCTGTAAGTCCCTTGCTCCGAAAGGCTTAACCTGCATCCTGCCTAATACTTCAGACACTTGGATCACAATGCGGGTTGTGTTGGCCTGGTGGTTGCACACAGGACACTCTGGACAACATTGGACAGTTTCATTGTGCGTTTTTTACACTTCAGAAACTATGTATACATTTTTTTCCATAACAGTGCCCTTTCCATTTTTCCTTTCCAAGGGCACACACACTTTCCTGCTTTTTTTTTCAAACAACATTCCGTACTGGGATTTTGTGGCAATGGCAGCCAAGTACAGATCTGAACACATCCTATCCAAATAATCCCCACAGCCCAATGTTACAAAAAAAACATGAGCAATATGAGAACCCTCTGAGTTTCAACTCAATGTTTCAAAGTGTTACCACTCTCAAAACTGTTAGCGTTTTCATTTTGTGTTCAAAACTGTTAGCGTTTTCATTTGGTGTTGCTTTCCTCATCAATGCGGTATAGTGATCAATGACAGTGTTTTACTCACCAATGCAGTCCACTCCCCAGTAGCCTGGACAGCACTGTGGCTCCACCACCTCCTTGAAACATTCATGAGAACAGCCACTTATAGACAGCACCTGGGTTGCCATGGTACTCACACGGTACCTACAGAATCAAGTTAGAGTTTTGTTGTGAAACTGAATTTTAGAGTATTACAGTACCTCAAATGTACACTTAGCAAAATTCCACATGTGCAGTGTTCCCAATAACAAAACACGTTGAATCTTTTTTATGTAATATTTATTCAACCAGGTTAAAGGGAAACAAAGGCAAAAACCAATGATCTGTCTAAGTTAATAAATCATTTGAAAGTAATTGCCAAACTTTCTTTCTAAGCGCGCAGTTCTCAATGAGTTATAGCAGGGTTGAGCAAGACCTAGAGCAGAAAAGAATTATCCATTGTTGAGGCATTCTTTTCTGAGATATTAAATATTAATGATAGCTATATTAATGTGCAATGTAGATGTTTTATTTTCTGTTAAGAGTGCAAAACAATTTCTCTGTCCATGTATTAGCAATCAGTGATATGTTTTGTTAATGTTTTGTTGGTAAATGTTTTTCTAGTGACTGCGCCAAAAACGCAATTTGTGTTCACTAACAGATGTTATTGTTTACTTCAGGGATAAGAAGCCAGTTTGCCAAAACACTGTCTAGACTGTTGCTCTTAATTAGGGGTGCAAAATAGCATTAAGTTTATTCAACAAAACAACCTGGACAAGATGTAGCATTAGCTAGCTTAGTATCTAGCCTTGCATTGTACCTTGTTTTGCAATTGATCTAACAAGCTAGCTTGATCACAATGCCCTGAGAAAAATTGTGCTGAGCAACATTTTCGAAAGTTATGTTGAAAGATGTTTGTAGCTAACTATATTAAGTTGTTTTTTTGGGAAACAAAAATGATTAATACAGCTTTGTGGTAGCTGTGGATTACACCAACTAGTAAGCTACTTGCTAACACATTAGGTAGCTTTTTAATACATCTGAGGCCGTATTCACAAAACATTTAATCTTACCACTAGGAGGACTCCTAAACAGCACAAAAAGTTCCTAGCTAAGAGTTTCCTCTTAAAACCTATTCACAAAGCTGCTAAGACCAACTTTTACTAAGGAATGGTCAGGAGTCTTAGGCCTAGTCCACACGTAAACAGGTATTTTTTTTAAACAGGGGTTTTTCTATGTATTTTGGCCTTTCGTCCACACGCAAACTGCGTAACCTTTTGAAAAACTCCTTCCAGGGTGAAGATTTTTCAGTGTTTACTTGTAGACAGGGAAAACTGAGATTTTGGCTTGTAATGTCAGGGTGTGCACAGTAATTTTGTTTACATGAGGCGATTTTGTGCAATGGTGGACGTAACCAAAATAGTGCTGGTTTTAATCTTGTTACCAGGATTTTTTACATGTTTACACATACATTTACAGTTACTCTCCCATTCAATTGAGAAACAGAGGCGTCAGAATGTGGTATGGAGGTCACAGCTACATCCATCCAACACTTGCGCCATGGTTGTTAGACTACCGGAACCAGTAATAACTTTTTTCAGGCTTCTGATTGGCCAACATGACTTTATGGTTGGGGTTATATTGTCACCTGTTGGTTTGGCATGTTCTTTGACAGTGCTTGACAGCGTGTTTTTGTGTTTTCATGTGGACAGGGATTTTTTTTAAAACAGTGCTTGTACGGACGGGATTTTTTTTAAGAACGAAGGAGAAAAAACACAGTTTTAAAAAATAACCATGTACGGGTGGACTAGGCCTTAAGCTAAGAAATGTCGTTCTGAATGATATCGTGTTCTACGAACAAGCCTACTTACTGTGCCCACAGTGATTGTCTGACAGGAGAGGGGTCTCTGTCAGTGAATTCATCATAGAAATACTGTAGAATGATGTGTCATGTTGCCATATTGAAATAAAGATATTAAAACAAAAATGTAGGGTAAGTGTCACTGATTAAACATGAAACCAAGAATGACATAGTGACTAGTCAAGATATGTTCAGCTATTGTCAGCCTCTTACATGTCTGGCCACTCAGAAAGAAATGCGCATTCATCTTTTGATGGTGCAATAATTTGTGCAATTATGTGTCCCATCTATAGCATCAACTACACCGGGTGGTACAGCTATGGCCCTGAAGTCGGCTTTGTTTCTTTGTAGATAGCAAATGAGGAAACCGAATAATTTGTCAGAAGATATGGGGTCTGGAGAGGGCATTTATTGTTTGATGTAATATTCTACTGACAGATGACTGAGATATACGTAGTTCGTCTGCGCTGCATAGCTGAATTATCCCTGTGGCCAAGTAGTGTAGAGTTGTCACAACCTTGATCTCCGGAGTTATTGGGTTGTTTCTGTTTGTTGGTGGAGTGACTGCATCAATGACTAGCTCTACTATGATCATAATACCCTTGCGATTAAGCCAATACCTTTTTAAAAGCTTGGTGTCATTAAGTGTTTCTAAAATGTTGACCGGATTACAAGGCGGATTGCTGGCAGCAGCCATTTTAGGACTGTTTGTGATTTGGTCCTAGTGACTCTTGACTACTCCTAACTTTTCCCAGATTTAGGAGCTGGTTTTAGTGCTAAAACGCTTTGTGAAATACTCCTAGGCCAAAAATTTAGGAGTCCTATATTAGAACTGACACACTCATTTTGTTTAGGAGTTTCCTAAATCAGGAAGTTAGAAGCTACTTTTAGCCTTAAGATGTTTTGTGAATACGGCCTCTGGCAGTTACAGTGGATATAAAAAGTCTACACACCCCTGTTAAAATGCCAGGTTTTTGTGATGTAAAAGAATGAGACAAAGATAAATCATGTCAGAACTTTTTCCACTTTTAATGTGACCTATAATGTGAACAATTCAATTGAAAAACAAACTGAAATCTTTGAGGGGGAAAAATGAAAAATAAAAACCTTACAACAACCTGGTTGCATAAGTGTACACACCCTCTTATAACTGGGGATGTGGCTGTGTTCAGGATTAACCAATCACATTCAAACTCATGTTAAATAGAAGTCATTACACGCCTGCCATCATTTAAAGTGACTCTGATTAATCACAAATAAAGTTCAGATGTTCTAGTAGGATTTTCCTGACATTTTCTTAGTTGCATCTCAGAGCAAAAGCCATGGTCCGCAGAGAGCTTCCAAAGCATCAAAGGGATCTCATTGTTAGATATCAGTCAGGAGAAGGGTACAAAAGAATTTCCAAAGCTTTAGATATACCATGGAACACAGTGAAGACAGTCATCATCAAGTGGAGAAAATATGGCACAACAGAGACATTACCAAGAACTGGACATCCCTCCAAAATTAATGAAAAGACAAGAAGAAAACTGGTCAGGGAGGCTTCCAAGAGGCCTACAGCAACATTAAAGGAACTGCAGGAATTTCTGGCAAGTACTGGCTGTGTGCTACATGTGACAACAATCTCCCATATTCTTCATATGAATGGGCTATGGGGTAGGGTGGCAAGACGGAATCCTTTTCTTACAAAGAAAAACATCCAAGCCCGGCTGAAGTTGGCAAAAACAAACATCATGTCCCCCAAAAGCACGTGGTGAAAATGTGTTATGGTCTGATGACACCAAGGTTGAACTTTTTGGCCATAATTCCAAAAGGTATGTTTGGCGCAAAAACAACACTGCACATCACCCAAAGAACACCATACCCACAGTGAAACATGGTGGTGGCAGCATCATGCTTTGGGGCTGTTTTTCTTCAGCTGGAACCGGGGCCTTATTCAGGGAGGAGGGAATTATGAACAGTTCCAAATACCAGGCAATTTTGGCATAAAACCTTCAGGCGTCCGTTAGAAAGCTGAAGATGAAGTTCACCTTTCAGCACGACAACAACCCAAAGCACACATCCAAATCCACAAAAGTTTGGCTTCACCAGAAGAAGATTAACGTATCGGAATGACCCAGCCCAGACCTGAATCCAATTGAACATCTGTGGGGTGATCTGAAGAGGGCTGTGCACAGGAGATGTCCTCGCAATCTGACAGATTTGGAGCGCTTTTGCAAAGAAGAGTGGGCAAATATTGCCACGTCAAGATGTGCCATGCTAATAGACTCCTACCCAAAAAGACTGAGTGCTGTAATAAAATCAAAAGGTGCTTCAA
>JACXGI010014622.1:0-18734 GCA_016801175.1 Esox masquinongy | reverse complement strand
GTTAAAATTAAGAGACCACTGCAAATTGAACGCTTCTGTTCCTCACTCAAAACTTTCCTTTTCAACTTTTTTGGAAAGGAAAGAAAAAGGTGCAGTGGTCTCTTAATATTTTCCGGAGCTGTATGCTCTTCTAAAAAATAAAATAAATAATAAATAAATAATGTATTTCTCTTATTTCAGCCAGTGTGTCACTCACCTGAAGTCTATAGCTCCAAGACCAATAAGCATCCCTGTTAGGACTGTGGCTTCTTCCCTTAGTACGATGGCTCCCTCACAATAGAACCTCCTGTAACGCATGCACAAACACACACACCACACACAAACGCACACACCACGCACAAACACACACACCACGCACAAACAAAGATAGGAAAGTCAGCCACTCCAGGCCTTGCCGTTGGGATTGTTAATTGTCGTGAATCCAGTTATAGTTAAATTGTGGCCTTTGGTAAACATTGCATAATTATGTCATGGTTGAGAAATGGTTGCAATGAAGCCGAGGTACACTGCTGACCTGGTTGTCCGAATGTCCCTCAGAGCAGTAGCTAAGTATTCCGAAAGTCTCTTCTCCATCAGGGCTACTCGAATCCAGGCTCGCCCCTGCAAGACAGACCAACAGGCAGAAAAAAACAACACAATTAGCTAATATTTGTAAGACAAAATTAGGCCTACTAAATTCTAAGTAAGAAAGTCAGCCAGAAAATGTGTCCATCAGTCAACCATTCAGTCAATCAGTCATATGGCCAGTCCTTCAGTCTGACAGTCAGTCCATGAATCAGTCAGTAATTCAGTCAGTTGACAAGTCAGTCAGTCTTCCAGTTAGTCAGTCCATTAGTTAGTCTGTCCTTCAGTAAGTTTGTCAGTCCTTCAGTAAGTGTTAGTTCTTCAGTCAGTCCTTAAGCTAGTCAGTCACCCAGTCAGTCAGTCAGTAAGGATATTAATCTCTTGCCTTGGCCCTCGAGGTGCTGATATTCTCCATGCTCTCGATGCTGCTGATGCAGCTGTTCTGGACCTTCCCGCAGGCCAGCCGGATGAAGTCCCAATAGCTGCGCTGTCCATCAAACCAGCTGCCTGACCCTGACCACACCCAAAGGAAATGTAGAGGCTGGTCACTCTCAAAACAAACACAGCTTTTTGGAATTCTGCCGTTATGTTACTGTTACTGTTATGTAACGTTCTCCTCTGTTTTCTAGCAACTATTCAGATGTTCTTAGTGGTACGTTAAATATGCCATTAAAATACATTCAAAACACTTTTTTATAGGAACATATGCGACACAATTGGAATATGTAGTATACAAAAAGCAGGAACCTTTTTTGGGTTATGAGCACAACTACATACTGGTGGAAATTATTCAAAACATCCACCGTGCAAGCATCTTTAATGTACAATACTACAGTTAATGTTCGTTTTACCTTTGAAGCCATGGCTGAGGATGTGCTCGAGGACAGCGGCAAAGTTTATGAACTCCTCTGAAGAGTCATCAATGGGTTCAGCGGTGTACTTCTCCAACAGCGTCTTCACTGAAAACCTGTCAGTAAGAAAAAGATAGTTACGACTAACTGAAGTTATTTTTACAAATCAACACAGGGTTTGTTTCATGTGAATGCTAAGGATCAACAATTGCCAACTGCACTTGAAGCACTCGCTATTGTAACTTCCAAAGACTCTTATATCATTACAAATTCAGAAAACCAACTAGTGATGCCAATAACAATATATACTTCTAGAGCAAGGAGTGTTAAAAATGATTAAAATTATTCATGGTTTCATAGAGTTGTAAAGAATGAGACAAAGAGACATGTTTTCCTGTGTTTCTGACGATATCCTGTATGACTCCTTGTAGACAGCTATAACATATTGGTGCATGATAGGTCTACTTAGAAGCAAAATCTACTAAGCGTGATGTCAACTGTAAAGTGTGAGGAAGCAATTTATGAACTTTATCAGGAAGCTCTCAAATTAAAAGTCGAGCAGTTTTTACTGGACTGCTTACATTTAAAAGCATATGAGTAAGACACTTCTAGAAAATGACACTGATGAGACGTGAAGAAGTAATAACAGTATAATGTCAAAATCAACAGTGCAAGATCTGCTTACTGTAACTATACATGCTTTTTTTTCTTGCTTTCCTTTAACTGCATGTCTCAAAGGAAGGCTTTGATTTGGATTCAATTGAACATGCCGTAATCCGTAGCGATAGTTGTAGGTGAAAATGCAGATACTATTGGGGATTATCACACCATAGTATCAATGTGTCCATAAATGGAGTTGGTCAATTATTGGTACTATTTTCAGGGATGGTCCGAGTCAGACAGGCAGTGACATACAAAGCCACAAACACCAACACACTTTATTTTAGATACTTTATTAAACCCACAGATCACATTACACCACAAAGAACTCAAACAATTAAAAAAGATAACTGAAAAAATGTTTAGGGTTATATACACTCAAACAGTTGGTGAGTAACACATCACAATGCTTATCCTAATGATAGTTTGGAAACAAGGCCAGACATAGAAGCTAGTGATTTCACTCTCCATTGTTCAGAGGCTAACAATGTCTCCTTCAGCTACACTCGGGGCATGCCAGACACAAGGGAATAATTGGCTGATTATCATGAAATGCCAACAGTGCGTATTTCCTAGTGCCTTCACTGTACTTACAGCGAGAAACCGCAACACCATAGGATGGAAATCCATGTTTAATTCAGGTAAATAAAAAATGAGCTACATGCTCAAAAAAAGAAACCAATGAGTAATAAAAAGAAATCCCTTAAAAGGTAATGGTCACTTGTTTTGTTAACACTGTACTCTAGAACCAAGCAGTAACCTTAACAACACTGACCCTTTTTCTAAAAAGCGATCGGCGGGTTAGAGGAGGGGAGGGTTCTTAGATCATTCCTACAATACAGAATGTTCACAGATCCTGGAGATCCTTCATCAGAACTTGCACTACCATTTTCAATTAAAACCACAGGTTTTCAATGGAGTTTAGGTCCAGAGCCAGCAATTGCAACATTTTCAGTAAAAAAATCAATAAACAAATTCCTTGTAGACTTTGTGGTACCGGTAAACTGGTGAGTTTGGGTTTAGAGTTGGTTTGGAAAATATATATTTGAGCATATAGCTATGTATTTGTATTGTGTATTTTATTTTATATAATGTCTACCAAGAGTGCCAATAATTATGAACCTGCCTGGACATGCAACTATAAGAACATTTGAGCCATTTTAAAGGCCTCGTGAGCCTGTGTGGTATCCTGGCCTGTGTGTCCAGACTCTGAGATACTGGGCAGCTGCTATGCAATGTCCTTGCCCGGAGAAGGTTGTCGTCATAGCAACGACACCATCCCAAAATGCACATGATGACAAGATGCTCAGTTAAAACCTTCAATAACATCGTTCAAAAAATGATAGATTACGTTGCGTGTCTGTTGGTTAGTTTGCGTATAGCAATCCTGTCATACATATCAACATCCAATTCATCTTAAGGTAGAAACTGAACAAGTTACATTTATTATAGGCCTATGATGACGTAACCGTCCACACGCTGGCTGCTTTATTAGTGCTCAGATTGAAGGGGGTGGGAAGTGTTGATTCTTATTTTTCAAGAAAATCAGAGCCTCACAATAAGCTATTTTAGAACTAACCAAACCGTTTCACGAATTTAGCAAAAATCAATATAGGCTATGGGCTCGACTTAAATGTGCGACTTTAGGCCTACCTGCAAACGGTGATGAGGTTCTTGCGCTCCACCGCCACATTTCGAGAAAAAAAAGACGCTTTCTTCGAGACATCAAACATAGCCATAGTTGCCTGCACACAACCCGGCTCCATTAGGAGACGGCGGCGCCGCACAGCCCGCTTTTACGAATCCTGGAACAGAGGACCCCTCCCTGCACCGGCGACGCTCCTCATCTACTACCCAGTAGCCTACTTGGGTTAGAAACAAGTGACGCTCTTTTTCAAGTCACCAATGCACAGCATGCCCTCCACATTTAAGTCTGGAAGTTGTAATACATGCTTTGACAATGATAGAGAGCCGACTAATTTATAACGCCGCTTAATTCTCTTCTGCTTTCTCCTCCTGAGCTCTCCTCTCCGTTGTCTGCGCTCGTGCCCCCCCCTCTCATTGACGTTATGGTGATCTCAGTATACATCACATAAATTGATGACGAATCAGCACAGAAAGCTACTGAACGACAGAATGCCACTGTCATGGCAGCAATGATTTCATTATCGTCGTCATCACCCCATGCTCGGTCAGTCATCAACATCGTTATCATCAACATCATTACCATCCTTGCAACGTGAATGTTGGTACAATCCTACCAACATTCACTTAGCATTCAAATATATTTACCCAACACACAGCAGAAAGATATTGCTGTCTTTGACAGCTATTTTATTGAACACTAGGGAATCACAAATCTATAGATATATGATAAAATAAGGCTGATCTATGTGATATTTGAAAGTCCATAGTCCAGTTGTCAGGGCGATTGTACAAATGTATAACTCAAAAGGCAACACCATCAAACAGGTTTAGCCTGAGGACAAAACCATTGGCAGAACAATGATCCGCTCCAGTTCCACAGAAACCAGAGGAATTCATAGACTGACACATTGAAAATGCCCATTCATTTGTAGATAGAAAAGATATAAACAACATACTGTAGGTACAAAATATTGGCAAAGATATTGTATTTGGATGTTATATTGGAGCCTTTGAATCGAGTGACAGTCTCTCTAAACCTCCACCTGCACACCATTATTTAACCTAGAATTGTTAAGTCTTTGAACCATTTATCCCTATGACGTTATCAAGCTTTTGTAGGTGGGATAATTGGTCTTATAGTTGGTCACAAGATACTGTATGTTTCATAGTTGGCCACAAGGTGGTGTATGTTTCATAGTTGGCCACAAGGTGGTGTATGTCGACTATATTTTATCCTTCAGGTTGCACTGTCTAGAACTAGTACACTGGGAGAGGAAGAATTGGAAGAAGTTAACTAGATTTCTTCTGATTCTTTAGAAATACTGTAGTACACTATATACTATATAGTACACTTTCTTCTTTAAAGTAGCTGAAAATTGAATTTCATTCTGGATCCAGCTGGAATATTACAGCTTGAAATGTTACTTTTACACCCATAAGTATGTTTTGCATTTTGATATGTAAATAATGTTTTTAAGCTGAATTCCTGGTAAAACAGTAAAGCTGAGTTTTGTTCTATCCCACTATAGCAATCATGATTATGGCAATTCTAACTAAAGACAGTTAATTCAGGTAAAAAAATGTTTTTTTTATGAATGAATGATGAAAGAAGCAATGAGTTTCTGAAGCATCATCAATTATGTGTTCGATTACAGGCTGAAAATGGCCAGAAACAAAGAACTTTCTTCTGAAACTCATCAGTCTACTGCATTCTTGTTCAGAGAAATCAAGGCTATTCCATTGCGAGAAATTGCCAAGACATGTTGTGTACTACTCCCTTCACAGAACAACGCAAAATAGAATAGAAAGAGAAGTGGGAGGCCCCGTTGCACAACTGAGCGAGGACGAATACATTAGTGTGTCTAGTTTGAGAAACAGGCACCCCAGAAGATTCTTAACTGGCAGCTTCATTAAATACTACTCATAAAACACTAGTCTTAATGTCATCATTGAAGAGGCGACTCCGGGATGCTGGCATTCTAGGTAAATTTGCAAAGAAAAAGCCATATCTCAGACTGGTCAATTAAAAGAAAAGATTAAGATGGGCAAAAGAAGATAGACACAGGACAGGACGATTGGAAAAAAAGACCAGTATCCCAGAGTTGCCTCTTCACTGTTGATGTTGAGACTGGTGTGTCTGCTCTAAGCAAACAGAACAAGACCAGGCCAGAAACTACAAAGGATACAGCTACTATGTCTACCAACTATTATGTTTGGACAAATGTTTCACAACCAAGGTCAATTTCACCTGAACTTTAATTTTACTTTAACAGTATATTTTCCTGTGTTCATTATGGTCTGGGAAATTGTTCAATGTAAAAGAGTATCCAAATATTAACCAATAAACTGTATTTGTATTATTTCTGAGAATTCAGTCTTTTGCCAATTTCAATCAATCATACTGGCGTGAACTGATATGTGTTTCACGGCTGGCCAAATTGCAGGAGAATGCTCCTGTTTGTTGGTATTTATATTTCTAATGCTATGTGTATGAGAGACAATGGAGGACTATGAGTCAGATTGTGCCACTCAGTCTCAAATCCTACAGACACAGCCTGACTGCTTCTTCTTCCACGACAGGACCTAATGGCCAGCTGTGAAATTCCAGACCCAGTTGCGAGGGCATTTGGGGCAGTGAAGGGTTCAGGAAAGAACATTTGGTCCTCTTTTAACCCAGCTTTTACTCACACTGGACCTTTTCTTATGTTCTCAGGGCAGCTCTGTCTTGTTGGCAGAAACAAATGTTAAAGATAAATAATTTTCTGGCAATTATGCGCTATTAATAGGCACAGTGGGAAGGATGGAGGACAGATTTTCTTTGCTGAACACGCTGTTTGCCACTTCAGTGCTGCAGCAGTGCGTGTGCAGCGGAGGCAGGAGAAACAAAAGCTATTGGCTGATATTAGACGAGTAGTGACCTAGGACGGTCTAGCAGACCATGTTAAAAATAATAATAATAAAGTACAAATTAGTAATTCGATTAAAAAGAATAACATTAAAAAAAATAAAGGAATACTTCAGGATTGGGCAATTATTCTCAAATTTTTATGTTTTTCTCCCCTCCAGATTTTGTAATTTCTGATTTGATAATACGGCCTTACCTCATTCCAACAATTCCACAGCACAGGACACGTATCCTCCGAAGCACATTTCGCCAAACAGTTACAGCTTTTTATCACACTCCTAGCTCAAGTTTTGCCTGCACACACGTTGGAGGACGTTCCTCACCAAAAAGCTGCAATCATACTTTGTGTGTAGGTATATACATGTACTGTACATATGCATACATTTGTAAGGCATTTATGTTTTTATATAAACCAGTATTGATTGGTTGAAAGCTGTGGTATATAACACCATATAGTACTGTATTGAGGGTATACATGTCAATACAGTTTTTACGTTCGTAACAGGTTATGTTACTAGCAGGTTTTAATAGGAATAAAGACATCTTGGGTGCTTGTGGTGGTTGCCAATATATTACAAACATCCAAGTGATTTTGCCAATGTGCCATGACTAACAACAATATATGTGAATCCAATGGAACTGGTCTTCTACTTGCTGAAAATGACACAGTATAAAAAGTGCTGTAAGTCCTATACGTTTCTTTATCAGGTTAAGATTAGGAAAGAAATCAAATAGTTAAGTTCAGAGATTAGAATGAAGTTAGAAGACATAAACCATTCAACTGTGACAGGGACAGAGATGAAAAATTCTCATTTTCCATCATCAGCTTGGATAAACTTTCCCTGAAATGTCCAAGTTAATATTTGCCAGAGTGAAAAAAAGGATTATCACTTAAACAGGCACAGCAGGAAGACTGTCAGTGTTACAGAATGCCTTTTGAGACTTACAATGAGAGAAGAAAGGATAAAGTGCGTGTGCACTCACATGTGCGTGTGTGTGTCTGTGTGTGTGGCAAGGATGGGGAAATGTAGTTGTCACTCACAGTACTACATTAGTATTTACTATAAAAAGTATTGAAAATAAAAAACGATCACAATTGATCACATTTTGATAAAAAAAACAATAGTATTTCCTACACTATCTTAACTGTTTTGTAATTGCAAGATGTGAGGCCTCCCGAGCTAAAGAAAACCTCTAAATGGTCTAAATGGGACTACCTACTAAAATAAAAGTAAAATACTTTTAAAAAAATAAATAATTTGAGAGACAACCTGGAAGGGTGAGCTTTCCTCAGCCAAATGCCATACACTTGTCCTCCTATACACTACAAAGCTGAGTCCAGATTGAAAAAGACACAGTCAATATACAGTATAAGGGGAGATGACATGGGCTTTTTTATATTTTTTGCACATCAGTGCAAATGTTCAGGAGCCACACTTTTCAATTGTGAATGAATAAAAAAGGTTGCTTTCCTAACCACTCAGTGTACATTGGAAAGTTCAGTGGCAACCAAAATCCAATAAAATTAAAGTTTATTGGTCACATATAAAGATTAACAGTTGATTTGACACATGGTGAAATTCTTGAGCTACCAGCTCTAATAATGCAGTAGGATGTCAACAATACACAAAAGCAGAATAAAAAAGGACTGAAATAACACACAAAAATAAAAAATACCAAAATTGTCTGGGAGTTGGTAACAGGGCCTTTGAATGTGCCACCACCATCTTGAATGATAATTGCAATGTCTGGCAACTTGTGGCAATAGCTTTGAAATCTCCAGATCAGCTCAATTTGCACCCATGGACTAAGAAGCAGCCCCAGTGCCACTGGGTTCCAAGTCCTGGATCACAGTGGAACTGTCACACAATGCACAGTTAATGTTATCAATAGTACATAAAAAAGATGTTATTTTAGATGTTGTTAAATTTAGATTTAAGGGAATTAAATAATACATTCTATTAATATTTATTTGTATCTAATATTGTGAGGCCCAAATCTTGATTAGGGCCCTGCCTCCTTGCAGCAACTCTACTCATGGCCTCGTGGGCTTACTGCACAGGCCAATGAGCCATATTTGGAGGAGATGTTAGAAAAGGTAAACTTTAAATCCTGAGATTGCCATTTATCACATATAATATATTTGGCATGTACCACAATCAATTGGTGTTCCCCAATTTTGTATATTCGCTGTGACAGAACATTTGTTTTCTACGTAGAAAATCGTTATTTAACAAAGTTCTATCAAATCACATTAGTCGGAGGAGAGCAATAAGCAATATAACCAGATGACGCTGCATTATAGCACTGGCTTGACCCCCGCTCTCCCTGAAAGAGAGAGTTGTGTGCATAGAGAGGCAGTCCAATAATTACTTTAAGTGATTTATAAACTTAGACAAATTGTAGATATTCATTGTTTTTCTCCTTTAAAATCCAGATCAGCTGCAAAAGCCAAAACGGGACGAATACAGGGACAACAAGGTGGGCTGTGGGCAGTGACAGCAGGAACTGTCAGGCAGCAACTTGATCTGCAACAAAATCAGGATGACTTTGGAAAGGCACAGCTATGAGTCAACAAGCCAGGTAGTCCTGAGGCATGGTCCAAGTGCTCATATCCTCCTAAAATTGGACAGGTTAAATAGGACACTAGAAAAATGAGTGAGAGCATTCCTTTGATCCAAAAGGATACCTCAGCATATGATTTTGACATATAAACATACAACGTAAACAGTTGGGACTAAGACTGGACAGACTGACCCTAGTCTCCCAGCACAATACTTTAGCAGCGTAAAACTAGGGACTTAGACAGTTGGGGTCCAGAGATACTGTGGCCCCATCTGAATGTAACCCTGGACAGGGCCAACCAAGCAGGAAGCAACTCCACCCAATTTGCCAAACACCAGACCAAAGGGACACCAACCAACCGCAACCATCCTAAGAGAGGGCTGACTATAGCATACAGAGTTCACTCCCATGGCACGAGGACGACAAGGGGAACAAGAGCAAGCCAGTGAATCTGCCCCCAAGTTCCACTGGAGAGAGGACATGCCAATGGATGTGGAAATGTTAATTTTATTTTGGAGTTGGAAGTGTAACCACTAAACCAGGGGATATGTTGGTGTCAGTGAAAATTCCGTACAGCATCCAAATGCATCTTTGACCCACGCCATTAGAATTTTACTAAAATACAGTGTGGGCAACAGAATTTTGATTATTGGAATTAAACAGTTTTCTCGTGAATTCAGAACAAGCCCTGCAACCCTATGCACTTTACTGGAGTGCCCTCCAGTGACAAGGACTCAGGCCAGGGGGTGGCCATTTGGTTGGCTTAAATATATTTATTAATTTGTCAGTCAATGTTAGTATTCAGTACTATCGAGGAGGTTAACAGTTATTAAACAGAAGAATTGTTTTGATGAAGGGATTTATGTTTTTTTTATTTTTTGTTGTTGTTTTTATACAGCATTATGATTAAACCTTTTTCTGTAAAAATGGTTTGTTCTACCAACGGCCAATCAATGATACCCTAACACCTACAGCCAATCAGAGTGATACCCTGAACACCAGCGCCAACATAACTTTGTTAAAGCTGCTCTAGATAGAATTTATTCAGAAAAAATCAAAATAAAAGTTAAGTGCCATGCAGTGGAATGTCATTTTATCATTTTTGGAGCGCGCAGCTGCTTCCCAGCCTATCCCGTTCCATCCAATCGCCTTCTGCGTGGCAGGCTTTCCTTTGGCCCTTTTTGTGAACGCGCATGTTACATGGATGATATTATATATAGCATATGTATGCCGTAAGGAGCTAAGTTTGCTTACTGTAATAAACTATAATGGCAGCTAGAGACCAGGACGACAAACAGTCAGTTCCACCCTTGTCTACTACAGCATACACTACGAAAACCGCTAAGCAAAAGGAGACTTAAACCAACTCTCTGTAGCTAGCTACCAGGAACCATAAGCTAACGTTAGCAAGGCTAAGAAGAATGTCGTCGAACTCAGAGTTATCGCTTTTTTTGGAACAGGTAATTCAATTTTTCATATTTTTATTCAGAACGTGATTCTCTATTTGGCATTGGCGCGGAACCGCTTTCTGATGGGTGAGTAATTGCAAAATGCTGTAATTGTTTTTTTTACTGAAAAAAAAATCCTACATAGTGCAGCTTAAAAAATGTTCGCATTAAACCAATAAATTTGTCTAACTACAGTACTGTAGCTATCTGGCTAAAACATTGGCACCAAAACTAGGAGCACAAAAATGGAAGGACAAATCTAAAAGAGAACGTCTAAATATGTGTAGCAGTTAAGTAATGGCTGATTGGGACTGAGTAGGTTATGAATTGAAAAGATGTGACATAATTAATTACCTGTGTTGAAAACAAAGGGATTTGAATGTGGCCTAGTTATGAATTAAAACATTAAACAATAAAACGTTTATGACCTGTTTTTTGGACAGTAATATCCCTTACGGAAAAAACATTAATTTCACATGTGGACACGTGAATAACATGAGGTACACATGTAAACACATGAATCTCATGTGATCTTGTTTGATCACATGAAAAACAGCAGTGTTAACATGTGATACCCCAGAATGTCCACATGTGAAACCATGTGTGCACATGTCACAACATCTAAGCACATGTGAAACCATTGAAGTTGTTAGAATTATACACAGCAACATGTGAAACAGATCTTCAACATGTTGTACCAACATGCGAACATGTGCAAAACCAATCAATAAAACTACAGACAACATGCTTAAACATGACTTGTAGTGAATGTAGCATTTATTTATGTGAAGGTCACTCACATCAAGTAACACAACTGTCACCATTCAAATATCTGTTCATTCTGAGGTGGAGGTATCAGTACAAAAATCACAGAATATACTTGGATTCATTTTACAAGTTTTAAAGGTCAATCCTAATATTTACACACCAAATACATAGAATAATTCAGCTCAGCTACTAAAATCAATGGAAATGTGAATAATCTAGTCTCTTTCAACGTTGTTTGGAAGAAAGCAAATAACATGTTCATTTCCTTTGTTGTATACAACAAACTTATCTGACAATTCCAAAAGTTCCACTGCAATTAGATTGCTGAACTCAGAAGTCACTGACATAATATGTTTGACTGCACATCTTGTTTCACCATGGAGCACAGGAAAGAACATTTTCGGTTTTTGTGTGCATACTCTAATGAGACTCAGTGCATGTTCATTACCATTCAAAGAACACACATTTACAAATGATACTATTTGACCAACATTGTCACCCGCAATCCTTGCTAGAGTGTCATCTCTCAATTGTTGCCATCTATATCCAACACTGTGGAATTTCTGTGAAAAAACCACTGCTTTGTGATAAAACATAGCTTGCTCTTTAACCGGGAATCCTAGGTGTCTCTCCACTGCATATTTTTCGTATAGATCAAGTGCTTTAAATGTACCACTACCAAACAGAACAGAGTTATCCAACTTTTTTGCATGCTTTGTAGAGTGGCCATCCATCATAAAATAAAACAGTTTTTTAACACAGTCTGGTGCATTTAAAATCTTACTTTTGCCGAGATGCTCAACTTGTTGGAGCAAAAGAAATGATGACACAATTTGTAGAGGTGCCGCCTGTGTGCCACTGAATAGTTTTAAGAATCGACCATTGCAACCTTCAAAGCTGTAAGCACTGTAACCCCACAAGGGTCCCCAGTTTCGAACGCAATCACTTAGATGAAGTAACATATGAACATTGTATGACGTGAATTACACCATACAAGATCTCAAAGTCCTTTACAAACAGGTCTAGCAGTTGAGATGCATAGAATATTTCTAGTTGCGTAATCGAAGATGTCTGTAACACATACGCAGCTTGGCATAACAACAGCAAGTGTAGTAGATAGTTGCTAGGAAGAATTGACTTTAAGACAATTGGTGCATAAAATAAAAGCTCTCCGTTCAGATGCTTACCAGTATGCTCTGGTTGAAAGAGACCTAGGAAGCCTTGTAATATTAGATGGGGGATGCATTAATTTTAATCGTTGGTCTATCTCTACTCTTGTGCTTATGTACCAAGGCTCTGCGTGGTTTGCACTGTCAAACCACAGATGTGACAGCTGCCTAACTACTCCTAAATCTATGCAGTGCATAGAATCAACAATAAAACCAGTAACAATATTAAAATATGGTATTAACATGAGAGGACTTGGTCCTTTGACACCAAATGTACAAGCTCTGGTTGTAGCATTCCTTGCATATTCAATTATATCTGTGTGGCATCGCACTGTAGATTTTGCTTCTTCATATGGATAAACTTGTACATGCCCTTTTCCCTTTTCTACCCTACGACAAGGGTGGAGACACCAATTACATCCAAATTTGCCATTAAATTGTTTAAGATTTTGGAACATTGGTCTGGCAATACTATCACAACAACAAATGATCGCATACACATAAGAACAAATTAGTCTTCTGCCCTTCAAAGACCACTGTAATCCATTTGATGACAAAGATTTAATTCCATTGATAAACGGACTAAGAAAAGTGGTGCAGTCTGGCTTTTTTGGACCAAACCAAAGAGCTGTAAGTATTGTTTTTTTTCCTGATATTAGGGGGGAGTTCATTAATAAAACACATCAAAGGCCAAATAGAAAAGTTGGAGGAAGAGAATAATGGTACACCATCTGAATTGAAAGTTAAGCTAAAGGAGTAATCTTCATTCAAATGTGTTTTGTCACACATCTTTGTAAAGTTTGCCATCTATTATGTCTGAAATTGTATCTGAACAAGTAGACCTGGTCTTTCGATAATTAAGTTGTTCTCCTAAATTCAAAGTTTGCAATAAATGTTTCAGTTTTGCTTCTAATGGCAAAGTAAAAAAATAATTTCCATTCTTAAGAAGAGCCTTTGTTACGAATTCTCAACCACAGTTGGTGCAAGTATTATGACCTAATGAACAAAGACAATTGGGACAATAGACATGGACATCATATTTACCAATTTTAAAAACCTTTTTAAATAGATACTTTGTGGGGGGCAAAAGCGAATCTTCAGGTAGAATAACCAGGAGAATTTGGAGGAGAGTCTGCAGGCCATCTTGTGTGAGTCTTGTCGTACCAACAAACGCCATCAGTAAAAGTATGGTCTGTGCCAAGGTAACAGATGCTCCGCTGTACAAGGGGGAATTTAACTTTTCATCATGGATCTGAAAAAAAGGTTGTTTTCCCAGATCTTTTTAAGGAGTTCCAGGAACAACAGGTTAGAAATAGGTTACAGAAGCAAATTAAATTACATCCCTAATTTGATATTTTAGGACTCGCTTCTGTATGTTTTATATATTCTTTTACATCATTTTGCTATCATTTTATTATAGAGTATTGAGACACCCAACCTGATATCAATAGAATTCTGGCATGCATTATTAATTAAACTCAACAGATTTTCACTAGGTTGCTGACTAAATGATAATCAACATTACCTCATTCTCATCTTCCGGTGTCCACAGAGGGAAGGACTCATTTGCATCAGATCCATCAGCTGGTACGTTGTCAGGTACTTGGGCTTTCTGTCAGTAAATAAGGATATTGTGTAAGATTGTAGGGTCAGCACTGCTAAATTCCTCCAGGGCAAATAAGTGCTAACTCTATATTGCACATTGTACTGTATAAGATGTTTGGGCAGAAACTTTATTCTAATAAAAATGTGTTAGAGAGAATAGGTGTGCAGAGCCTGCTTCACAACACTGTTGGCTATATCTGAGAATAGGTGTGCGGAGCATACTTCACAACACTGTTGGCTATATCTGAGAATAGGTGTGCGGAGCATACTTCACAACACTGTTGGCTTTATCTTACCTCTAGTTCGGTCTCAGAGTCATAGAACTCCTCTGTGCGATCCTCGTGGACATCGTGAGCTACATGGACTCTAAAACAATGAGGACATGGTATAAGATGTTGCTGAAGACACTTCATTCTAATTAAAGTAAGTGGTAGAGAGAAAAGGTGTGCATACCCTACTTCACAACACTGTTGGCTTTATCTTATCTGTAATCTGTAAAAGCTATGTAGACTTGATAACCACTGTATATCTTGTTAGAGACATTTGATAATCGCCTTTGCTAGGGTGATATGCCTCTGACAACATTGAAGTAAGGTCTGCACAGCCAAGTCACTTTTGGCTGAATCTTACCCCCAGTTTATTATTGGAGTCATAGAACTCATCATGGGTAGCACTGGGTAGGTGGGCCCTCTTTTGACTGCAGGAATGACAAAATTAAAGTTATATGTCGTGGAGCTCCGCCCCCTAGAGGGGCTTTAGCTCCTAGTGGTTTACCCTGGCCGCGTCCACGGCCGTACTGAAAACTCATTATGCAAGATGCGTCAGCCAATCAGGGCACGCCTGCCCCTATATATGACCCGTGAGCCCAGAGAACGCCCTCCCTTTTTATTCAGCAAACGCTTGCTGAGTGCTATACTGATTACTCTACTTCAGCCTGAGAATTTTTGCTGTCGACGTTCTTTAGCTCGACGTCTCAACATGAAGAAATATTTCGCCGCCGCTTGCCGTTGCGCCGACCTGTCTCCAGACCAGGACTCCCATCGTTTGTGTGTTTCCTGCCTGGGACCGGCCCACGCTCGTGAGGGTCTCACAGACCCCCCGGCTTGCTCCTCCTGCGTTACCTTGTCCCTCTCTACACGTGTAGAGAGGGCGAGCTACTTCGAACAGGAGGTGGACGTCTCCGCCGTCTTGGGTTCCAGCGACGACAACGACGATGACGACGAGATGTCTGAGGAGGACACTCATACGCGGGACCCGACTGCTCTGACGCAGGCGGACCCGCTCCCTTCCCACGTGGGTTGTGGTGGCGGTTCTCGCGCTTCTCCCTCTCTCCGGGGAGAAATGGAGGACGACCTCTCCTCTGCTGCTTCTTTCCGCCCACCCCCTCTCCGCGTGGAGTTTGCGGGCATGATAGAGAGGGCAGCTCTTCGCATCCAGCTGTCTCTGCCCCCCATGCCTGCGCCGAAAGAGCCTTCAGACATGTCCTTCGGCTCCTAGGCTGAGCGTGTGAAACCGGTGGACTCCCCTGCGCCTGAGGTCCGTGGTTTTAAAGCCTTCGCCGAGGGTTCCTGGTCCGCCCCAGCATCTGCCAGAGTGCCTGTCAAATCCTACGCCACCTTCACCAGGGTCTACGGTAGGCTGGCTCCCATCAGCTCGGCCACCCCTCCTTTAGAACCCGAGCTGGCCGTGCATTTCCTGCCTTCTTGGGGCTGGTCCGGGAAGAAGCCCACCCTGCCATCCACCAAGGACCGCTACTCGGGGCAGCTGTGGGATAAGGTTTACGTTTTGGGATCACAGGCCCTGGCCGCGGCGAACAACGTTGCTCTCCTCGCGTCAGCGGCCTCCCATATTCTAGACCGTTCTCCTTCTCTGTCGTCACGTGACGTCGAAGAGGTAGCGCTAATCTGAAGGCTATCCTCCACCTTAACCAGGCCCAGACGGTCTGCGCTGGGCTCACAGTGGCTTCTGCCGTGGTCGGACACCGTCATCTGTGGCTGTTTCTCTCCTCCCTACGCGAGGCCGATCGCGCACCCCTCCTGAATGCACCTCTCTCGCAGGAGGGCTTATTTGGCGACGCCGTTCACACGGCCATAGCGTCTTTCAAGAAGACAGACGAAGGACGTAAGGAGTTATCTCGCCACCTTCCTCTGGCTGGCCGCTCTTCCTGCTCGGCCCCACGACCCTCTTCCCATCGCCAGGGCTCTTCTGCTAAACGTCGCCAGCGCCGTCACGTCTCTGCCGCCGCCTCTGCTGCTGCCTCGGCTCCTCCTCCTGCTGCCGCGGCTCCTGCTCCTCCTCCCGTGCGACGCAGACAACCCGCTCCCAGACTCGACGTTCCATGGCCGACTAAGAAGCCCAGACCGTCCTGACTAGGCGTGGAGCAGTCTGTGAGTGGCAACGTTGCCCTCACGGCCCCCGCCTCTTCCTCCTTTAGCAGAGTATGGGCCGAGTCTGACGGCGTCGCAGATTCGGCCCGACAATCCATTCATTTCAATAAACAAGCTAAACGTTACTCGGGCGTAAGTTGTGCTTTTGTGCAGATTCAGGCGGTGTCTGAGCCTGTTAAGTCACTTGTGAATTTCACATGCCCTAGTTTGCCTCCATCGGTGGCTAATAGAGACTCAGTGGACGCTCTCTCTGTCTCTATGCCAGCCCCGTTGGATATGAGCAGTGGCGCAGATGAGTGGCTTTTCCCTCGCCCTGCAGCTGGTAGGTCTTCTAATGTGTTTGCTTGTGCACGCTCTATTCCTTTCCCTATGCGGTGTAAGGATAAGAGTTCTGTTAGCTACGTTCAGGGTAGTGAGTGTTTTCGGGGAGTTATAGGTATGACTTCTCTCCCCTCTCTACCCGCCACCTCTAATAGACATAAGCGCCGGCTAGCGGTTTCAGAGACGTCTCCTATCCCGCTACCCGCCAGTCAGGAGCGTGTTTGCTCTCAGAGTTCTGCCCGGCAGGATTGTGTTTACATTCAGTCGCCGTCAGGGAAATGTTTGCGTATGCAAATGCCGGTTTCCTTTCTCTCCCGCCACTCGCGGGTTACCGAGCGTTCTGAGATTTCACCCGTTGTTACAGACGTAACCGTGGTGGCATCTCATCCCGCTTGCTATGACGAGATCAAACGCCAGGTAACGCCGCCGGCTTCGCCTCCGTCTCGCTAGCTGTCCTCCCTGATCATTCCAGTCCTGTCTGCCCTACTCGGCGTCTCCTTGGCAACGCGTCCCCACTCAGGGTGCAACGTCCGCGTATGCAAATGCCGGGCTCCGCTCTCACTCAGGTTCCTATTTGTGAGAGCGCAGCTTCTATTGTACAGCGGGATGGATCAGTGGCTAGCGTGCTTGGTTCTCGATCGGCGGACCCGGGTTTGCCTCCCGAGGCGGCTCCTGTTTTTTCTCATCCCTTTCTCTCCCTGCCCTCCTTGGGCCGTGTCTCTTCCTCTCGGGTCGAGCTCGACGGCGGTAAGGGCAGAGAGGGAATTCAATCAATCAATTTTGACATCAGCAGTTGTCACAAAGTGCTTTTACAAAACACCCGGCCTTAAAACCCCAAGGTGCAAACAACAGTAGTGTTGAATTTCAGTGGCTAGGAAAAACTCCCAAGAAGGCCGAAATTTAGGAAGAAACCTAGGGAGGACCCAGGTTCAGAGGGTGACCAGTCCTCTTTGGGCTGTACCGGGTGAACATATTAAGAGTACAATTGTATTAATTAAGTGCACGTGGGCTGAGTCCAGAGTCTATTTAAACTTAGTCCAGGTCGGAAGCATGACCAGATGGACAAGGACAGGGACAACACGGGGAGGGGGAGGTGTCAGCACAGTGGCAGCTGAAATCGTCAGGTATCGTCTTGATCTGCAACACAACCAGGAGGACTTTGGACCAGGACAGCAACAGGTCTTTCAAGCCTGGTGCTCCTCAGGTGTGGGCCAGGACCTCATGTCCTCCTAAGTTTATAACGGCAGGAGACAGGAAAAATTTAGAAAATGCATTCCTTAGATCTACAAGGATTTATAGTAGAGAAGGAGAACTGACCCTACTCCCCAGCACAATAATATAGCAGCGTAAGACCTTGGGGCTGAGATGGGGGTCCGGTGACACTGTGGCCCTATCCGGGGGAGGCCCCGGACAAAGCCCAACAGGCAGGAAATCAATCCACCCACAGTGCCAAGCATCAACCAAAGGGACACCCACCATCCGCAACCAACCTGAATGAGGGCCGAGTATTGCCAGCAGAGTACAGGCCAATTGCACAAGTGCGCAACAGAGAGACAACAACAAGCCAGTGACTCTGCCCCCGAATGGTGTTGGAGGGAGGGCATCCCACTGGCAATGAGAGCCCACCTGGCAAGACAGCAAGGGCGGACAGTATCAAGCCATTCTGGTCACCTTCATGCCCCTGGGCCAGACTACACTTAATCATAGACCATGCTGTAGAGATGAGTCTTTAGTAGACACTTGAAAGTTTGCACTGAGTTTGCATTTCTAATCTTAACTGGCAAATCATTCCACAGCAGTGGAGCTCTATGAGAGAAGGCCCTGCCTCCGGCTGTTTGTTTAGA
>JACXGI010014621.1:0-18746 GCA_016801175.1 Esox masquinongy | reverse complement strand
TATCCCTGTTCTTAATTGGCCAGCAAACCCGCCTGACCTTAACCCTATAGAAAATCTATGGGGTATTGTGAAGAGGAAGATGCGATACGCCAGACCCAACAATGCAGAAGAGCTGAAGGCCGCTATCAGAGCAACCTGGGCTCTCATAACACCTGAGCAGTGCCACAGACTTATCGACTCCATGCCACGCCGCATTGCTGCAGTAATTCAGGCAAAAGGAGCCCCAACTAAGTATTGAGTGCTGTATATGCTCATACTTTTCATGTTCAAACTTTTCAGTTGGCCAACATTTAAGTAATATTCTTAAGTAATATTCTAATTTTCTGAGATACTGAATTTGGGATTTTCATTAGTTGTCAGTTATAACCATCACATTTAAAAGAAATGAACATTTGAAATATATCAGTCTGTGTGTAATGAATGAATATAATATACAAGTTTCACTTTTTGAATGGAATTACTGAAATAAATCAACTTTTTGATGATATTCTAATTTTATGACCAGCACTTGTAATATGTTTCCTCATTCTCTAAGAGTCCTTAAGGTGCCAGGTCACTCCTTTCACCCAGGACTGGCTTATGTCTAGCCATTCTAACATAAAGGCCTGATTATTGTAATGTTTCTGAGATGGTTGTCCTTCTGGCAGGTTCTCCATCTCTGGAGAGAAACTCTGAAACTCTGTTAGAGAGGCTATTGGGTTCTTGGTCACCTCCCTGAACAAGGCCCTTATTTCCCAGTAACTTTGTTTAGCTGGATGGACAGCTCTAGGAAGAGTCTTGGTGGTTCCAAACTTCAACCATTTCACAATGATAGAGCCCACTGTGCTCCTGTTGAACTTTCAGTGCTTTAATAATTTTTCATAACCTTTCCCAGATCTATGCGTCAACACAATTCTATGTCTGAGGTCTACGGGGAGTTCCTTGAACTTCATGGCTTGGTGTTTCATTTTCACTAAATTGGCACACATTGGCACAAAAAAACATGTTTTCATTTTCTCATCATGGGACATTGTATGTAGATTGATGATGTGAGAGTTGAGTGGCCTGGCGGAGTAAGATGGCGCAACAGCGTCCACTCAAGGGATTAAGCGCTCAGAGTGTTTCTCAATTAGTCACAGCTGTGTCCACTGTGACACTCTGTGTCTCCCTTTATTTATGGGAGGAGCACCTTTCCATTACTCTCTTGGGAGCAGCTATGGGGGAAAACAGCAACTACGCCTGTTCCATCTATTTTGCCATCAAAACACTCAGTGCTTCAGTATATTTTGGTTGTTTGTTTGATCTGTTTTGCCCTGTTTTGAAATATAAGCTACACAATGATAAATACGAGGCTAACTTCATTTAGTTTATGAAAAGCCACAGTCTATGCTGGTTATTTTGCTTTACTTTTACCATTTTGTCTTTTTGTTTTGTCTACAAATGTATTTTGGTTGTACTGAAAAGGCAACAAAAGAAAGAATGCCATTGACAATATACTCTGGGATAGTACGTCAATTCTTCTGTCTCAATATTCATGCCATCCCACTTGTTATTTTCTGCATGAGTACATTCAAGCTGTCACTATATACTATATATACACTGCTCAAAAAAATTAATTGAACACTTAAATCACACATCGGGTCTGAACGAAATATATTAAAGATCAAAATCTTTACCGGACATTGTGTATTTTGTTGAAAACAAAATGAGGTAACAACAGTCAGTGGAAACCAAAATCACTAACCGATTGAGGGCTGGATTCAAACTCAGGCCAAAAATCAAAGTAAACAATTGAAATCACAGGCTGTTCCAACTTGCATGAATTTCATCACGGCAACTCATAATGTGACTCAGTAGTGTGTATGGCCCCCACATGCCTGTATGCACTCCCGACAAAGTCTGTGATCAAGGCATCAGTGAGCTACTGGACACTCTGTGGCACTATTTGGCGGCGTCGGATGCACCAATACATAACGTCCAACGTTCTCAATTGGACTCAGGTCTGGGGAACGTGCTAGGAACTGCCTACACACTCTGGCCACATGAGGCCGGGCATTGTCCTGCACCAGGAGGAACCCAGTGTCCACTGCACCAGTGTAAGTTCTGATGATGGGTCTGAGGATTTCATCCCAATACCTAACAGCAGTCTGGGTACCATTGGCTAGCACGTGGAGGTCTGTGCAAGCTTCCAAGTATATGCCTCCCCAGATCATGACTGACCCACCGCCAGACATCATGCTGGATGATGTTGCAGGCAGCATAACAGTCACCACGGCGTCTCCAGACTCTTTCACGTCTGTCACATGTGCTCAGTGTGAACCTGTTCTCTTCTGTGAAGAGATGGCGGACCTGCCAATTCTGGTGCTCTCTGGCGAATGCCAATCAAGCTGCATGGTGCTGGGCTGTGAGCACAGGTCCCACTAGAGGACATCAGACCCTCATGCCACCCTCATGGAGTCTGTTTCTGACAGTTTGGTCAGAAACATGCACACCAGTAGCCCGCTGGATGTCATTTTGTAGGGCTCTGGAACTCCTCCTGTTCCTCTTCACACAAAGGAGCAGATACCAGTCCTGCTGCTGGGTTGATGCCCTTCTACAGCCCTGTCCAGCTCTCCTCATGTAATGGCCTGTCTCCTGGTATCTCCTCCATGCTCTTGAGACTGTAGTGGGAGACACAGCAAACCTTCTTGCGACGGCATGTATAGACGTGCCATCCTTGTGGAGCTGGACTGCCTGTGCCACCTGAATGGGCTGCTGGTACTGCCTCATGCTACCAGTACTCACAAGGACACTAGCAAAACAGAAAACTAGAGAAGAATCAGTCAAAAAGGATGAGGAGAGAGCAATTGTCTGTGGCCACCACCTGCAGAACCATTCCCATATTGGGGGTTGTCTTGCTGTTGCCACTCTAGTGCACCTGTTGTCACTTTCATCTGCACCAAAACAGGTGACACTGATTCACAATCACTTATGCTTCCTAAGTGGACAGATTGATATCCATGAATTTTAATTAACTTGGTGTTATACTGTGATGATTACGTGTTCCCTTAATTGTTTTGAGCAGTGTATATATATATATATATATATATGTATATAATATTTCCGGGCCTATATATATATATATATATATATATATATATATATATATACAGATGATATATATATATATATATATATATATATATATATATATATATACAGATGATGCATACAGTTAGGTCCGAAAATATTTGGACACTGACACAATTTTCATAATTTTGGCTCTGTATGCCACCACAGTGGATTTGAAATGAAACAACTGAGGTGCAATTGAAATGCAGACTTTCAACTTTAATTCAAGGGTTTGAACAAAAATATCATATGAAATGTTTACGAATTGCAACCATTTTCATATACAGTCCCCTTATTTCAGGGGCTCAAATGTAATTGGACAAATTAACACAATCATAAATAAAATGTTCAATTTTAATACTTTGTCGAGAATCCTTAGCAGGCAATGACTGCTTGAAGCCTGGATCACATGAACATAACCAAATTCTGGGTTTCCTCCTTTGTGATGCTTTGCCAGGCTTTACTGCAGCTGTCTTGTTGCAGCTGTCAGTTGTGGTTTGTTCGTGGGTCTTTCTGCCTTAAGTTTTGTCTTCAGAAAGTGAAATGCATGCTCGATCGGGTTGAGATCAGGTGATTGACTCAGCCATTGCAGAATATTCCACTTCTTACCTTAAAAAACTCCTGGGTTTCATTCGCAGTATGTTTTGGGTCATTGTCCATTCGTAAAGTGAAGCGTGGTCCAATCAACTTTGCTGAATTTGTCTAAGCTGACAATATATCCCTATACACTTCACAATTCATTCAGCTGCTTCTGTCTTCTGTCAAATGTATGCCATTCATGCCCATGCCATCACATTGCCTCCACCATGTTTTACAGATTATGTGGTATGCTTCGGATCATGAGCCGCTCCAAGCCTTTCCCATACTTTTTTCCTCCCATCATTCTGATACAGGTTGATCTTAGTTTCATCTGTCCAAAGAATGCTGTTCCAGAACTGGGCTGGCTTTTTTAGATGTTTTTTGGCAAAGTCTAATCTGGCCTTTCTATTCTTTAGGCTTATGAATGGTTTGCACCTTGCGGTGAACCCTCTGTAGTTGCTCTCGTGAAGTCTTCTCCTTATGGTAGACTTGGATAATAATATGCCTAGCTCCTGGAGAGTGTTCTTCATTTGGCTGGATGTTGTGAAGGGGTTTTTCTTTACCATGGAAAGGATCCTATGATCATCCACCACTGTTGTCTTCCGTGGACATCCAGCCCTTTTAGTGTTGCAGAGCTCACCAGTGTGTTCTTTTTTTCTCAGAATGTACCAAACTGTTAATTTGGCCACTCCTAATGTTCCTGCTATCTCTCTGATGTATTTCTTTTGCAGCCTAGTGATGGCCTGTTTCACTTGTATTGAGATCTCCTTATACCGCATATTGTGGGTTCACAGCAACAACTTCCAAATGTGAATGCCATACCGGGAATCAACTCCAGACCTTTTACCTGCTTAAGTGATGAAGGAATAACAAAGGAATAGCCCACACCTGTCCATGAAACAGCTTTTGAGTCAATTGTCCAATTACTTTTGGTCCCTTGAAAAAGAGGTGGCAACATATTAAAGAGATGTAATTCCTAAGCCCTTCCTCCAATCTGGATGTGAATACCCTCAAATTAAAGCTGAGAGACTGCACCTTAAGCCCATATTCATTTTATAACTGTAACTTGAATATATTCTGGTAAACAGACAAAATAAAACTTGTGTCAGTGTCCAATTATTTCCAGACCTAACTGTATGTCCTATTCAAAGAAGACCAGACACATCTGCTAAAGGTTATACAATCCCAGGATTTACATCTTATCTATGCATTTGTCCCTGGGCAACTGAATTATTAAAACATGAATTCTGTTGTTTTTCCCAAAATATTCTCATGTCTAGATAACGTACTGTCTGCTCAACATGTGTCACATTCTTTATTTTAACAAGGGCATTTATTCTGATCTGCTTGTTATTTTTTTTTTAAAGTTTTTTTCCAAATAGTTAACACACATTTGCTGAAATGTAATCTCAGGTAATGAAAACTATAAACATTTTCTTCACCAAATCCCACAGACCTCTTGCAAAATGAAACAGAGCAATGTAAATCATGTGCTCCCTGCTAACAATGAAACTCTGCATACAAATGAGACACACAGACACTCATGTTTTATATTATAACATTACTTGAATTTCAAAAAGTATTCTGTAAAACAATATTGGAAAAAATGCAAACAGTCAAGTAAAATCGATGTCAAGAAACAAACACTTCATTGTGAAAACATAATCTGTAATATTTGTTGTTTTTTTGTTTGGCCACAGATTTTCAAAAACATCACAGACAATATTTTACTTGGCCAGATAGCGGGGGTAAATATCTTTTGGTATGACACATCCACCCCTGACAGTACTCCTTTGGAGTGTCACCACAGGCCTCCTCCATTGCCTGGAGAAGGGCTACACGTTCATGGGGTTTGCGAACAATGAACAACCACCGCCATGCTGAAAAAAACTCCCGATGGAGTTGAGAAATGGGGAAAATAGGAGGTAGAGAATTTTCAACCTGGGAAGTTCTTGTTACCAGTTGAGGACCTGAGCAACTCACATTTTTCCAAATTAAAACATACATTTGCTGCTCAGGATCACCAAGTACTCTCTGCTCTGCCTGAAAAAGAATGTAATTTGAGGTGTTCATGAAATTCAGGCGATGGGCCCTGTTTCTTGGTCCTAGGGTGGCATGGGGCTGTGTGCCATTAGCCACTCATATGGTGACATTTTCTCTGCGCTGAGCAGGTACATCAATGATGAATAATGTTCCTTGCTCCCATCCTCATCTTTGCTAAATTGAATCCAACCTTATCTATGTATATACATTCATGGGAGATGGGACTTGCTTTCAACTCCATGATTCTATGAAATTACAGTTTGGCCGTTTGTAATGGAATTGGGCCATGTTTGGGGTTTGTAATGGAATGAGTCCATGAATACGTTTTAAAATATAACCTATTGCATTTCGATAGAGCTTCATTACTTAGCAGGAGCATATAATATTCACCGATGTATTCTACTACTACTTAGGCATCAATAGAAAAATGGAAAACTCGAAGAAGTAGTGAAATTTAGGGTGGACGAAATAGTATGTCCAACCAATGGGGTGGACTTCAGTCAATCAAAATCATATCTCCAGAAATCGACCACATGACATCAAATTATCAGTTCCTCTGGTAGCTATATACAATATATAGTAATCAACACATGATTGATTAACTGGGAATATAAAGCATAGCTGGAAAGATCCATTGTAATTGTTTGAAATAAAAGTGGAACGCAAGAGAAAACAAGCATTCAAAGTTGAAGAAATCAATGTTCTTGACGAGGTAGAGGCACCAGCACATATCCATCAGTAGTCTTGCCTACGATGCTGGATTTTGAACACTTTTTCTTAAAGATTTCTTGTTTTACGTACGTTTTTCTTTATCTTCAGTTGACAATTGCATTCAATTACATTCGCATCCACTCTCACACTTATTTTGCCCAAATAAATTGGCCTAAATTAAAACTGTTTTGATAATTTTTCTGTTGCCTTACTATTAACTGTTTGCGATCACTCTTCGCATGTTGAGAGAGGCGCTATTTCAGAAAAACAGTCAAGTACCTGTTAAGATCAAAAGCTGTTTCATGTAAGATGGACTAACGAGTGGTTCGGAGCACTCGTTTATTAACAGCGATGTTACCTGCCACTTAACCTTTGTGTTGTGTTAACATTTTGGTTCCACTCATTATGTTAGTGGGTCAAATTGACACGGGGTGTTAAATAACTACCCAGTACTCACTATTGATATTTTAGCCCCAAACAAATGTGTTTGACATCCATAACCAACTCATTACTCATATAAATTATAACATTTACTAGTTTTATTTTATTATATAGTCCATTTAGACCACATCTATCTTATGATGAACACTCGTTTTTTACAGCAAAAACAGAAATGTATCTCTATTTGCTATGATGGGCATTATTGACCAATACGTTTTAATTTTCTAGACAATGTTCTGCTTAATAATGTCTAGATATTATGACCATAGTGACAACATCAGTGTTTTGAGTCAAAACATGCTACACACAAATCGAAAGTTAGGGAATTAGATGGAGCAGGGCTGGTCATCTCTGCACAATAAGCCATGACGATGTTCACAGAGGAGAGGTTTCTGGGAAGGCTCTCACACCATGTGCTGTTTGTCTCTCACACAACATGCTGGTCTTGTGTCACAGTTATCGAAGTATAACTACTTTAGAGAATATACTGTATGAAATAAATGGGTCCTCCCACCCACTACACAACAAAGCCTTTCCTGCAAGAAAAGTTCAGTTCCAATAATAACAAAGATAATAATAGCTTGTGTTTGTGAAAGGTGAGGGGTGATTTAACTTTTAGTGTGTGATGTTAAACATTAAAAAAGGGTCTCAGTGGATGAAATACACCAATCAGCCATAACATTAGGACCACTGACAGGTTAAGTGAATAACACTGATAATCTCGTTATCATGGCACCTGTCAGTGGGTGGGATATATTAGGCAGCAAGTGAACATTCTGTCCTCAAAGTTGATGTGTTAGAAGCAGGAAAAATGGGCAAGCGTAAGGATCTGAGTGACTTTGACAAGGGCCAAATTGTGAAGGCTAAACAACTGGGTCAGAGCATCTCCAAAACTGCAGCCCTTGTGGGGTGTTCCCAGTCTGCAGTGGTCAGTACCTATCAAAAGTGGTCCAAGGAAGGAAAAGCAGTGAAGTGGCGACAGGGTCATGGGCAGCCAAGGCTCATTGATGCACATGGGGAGTGAAGGCTGACCCGTGTGGTCCGATCCAATAGACGAGCTACTGTAGCTCAAATTTCAGGAAAAATGAATGCCGGTACTAATAGAAAGGTGTCAGAAAACACAATGCATCGCAGTTTGTTGCATATGGGGCATTGTAGCCGCAGACCAGTCAGGGTGCCCATGCTGACCCCTGTCCACTGCCAAAAGCGCCTACAATGGGCATGTGAGCATCAGAACTGGACCACGGAGCAATGGAAGAAGGTGGCCTGGTCTGGTCTGAAATCACTTTTTCTTTAACATCACGTGGATGGCCGGGTGTGTGTGTTGCTTACTTGGAGAACACATGGTACCAGGATGCACTATGGGAAGAAGGCAAGCCGGCGGAGGCAATGTGATGCTTTGGGCAATGTTCTGTTGGGAAACCTTGGGTCCTGCCACTCATGTGGATGGTGGACCTACACAATATTAGGCAGGTGGTCATAATGTTATGGTTGATTGCTGTATCTCTAACATGTGACAATACTTCACCTCATATGACCTGGTAGAAGTACTGCAACAAACACTGACCATGGCAGGCGTGGTTTGTTTGTGCAGTATGTGTGTGTGTGTGTGTGTGTGTGTGTGTGTGTGTGTGTGTATTGAGGAGACGTGTAGTAAAGTGTAGTAAAGTATAGTTTCCACTCTATATCTGTACTCAGCAGGATTTTCAACAAGCATTTTATTCTATTCTGTTAATTCTATTCATTCTATTCTCCACCACCGGGTCATTTTGACCCTAACAGTGTAACTATTTTTTTTAGAGGCCCTTGAAAATGTTAAATTTGGTTGCCTTTCGTTTTAAATGTTCATAAACACAATATTGAGGATATCATCAAGTTTCATGCAGATCAAAATAACCTAAATGGTATTTCAGCCAAATCAATGTCTTAAAACGGGTCAATTTGACCCTAACATAACTTAAGGGTTAAGTAACGATGCTTTCGGGAAACGCACTGATGGAATAATGAGGCGCTTACGTGCATCCTACAATAATCTTAGTGCTTTGGGAAACCGGGCCCTAGGCATCATTATTACTGTGTTGCATCTCCTCTCCTTTTTACAACACTCTGTAAGAGTTTGGGAACTAAGGAGACCAATTGTAGTTATGAAAGTGAAATGTTTTCCCATTTTTGCTTGATATAGGATTTCAGCTACTCAACAGTTTGAGGTCTCCTTTGTCATATTTTTCATTTCATAATGCGCCATATGTTTTCAATGGGTGACAGGTCTGGACTGCAGGCAGGCCAATTTAGCACCCGGACCCTTTTCTACGAGCCATGCTGTTGTAATACATCCAGAATGTCGTTTAGCATTGTCTTGCTGAAATAAGCAAGGCCTTCCCTGAAAAAGAGTTGTCTGGATGACTCCGGACAACTCCGGAAAAAATTAAGAGACCACTGTACCTTTTTCTTTCCTTTCCAAAAAAGTTGAAAAGGAAACCAGTCAATGCATGGAGTCATAATGTGGGTTCATAATGTGCACTGTGCTTCTAACCTGCATCATACAACATCATACTATGGTAATGCACAATTACGAAGACAGCCTAAGTAATCACAATATGTGTATAGTTGCACCTAAGCTCCAGTTAACCTAGCCTGTCGCTGTCATGGCTACATGGGAATCAAAGGAACGTTCACGCAGAGACCAAGTTGTTAGGAGAACCCATTGTAACCTGCTGTTGTGACATCTATGAAATAAGGCCACAGCCACAGTGATGATGGGCCCCAGTGCAATCACACAGCTTGCAGATGAATTGAGGGTGAGACAAGGACATCCCTGCTGATAATTTTGTCCCCCACAAACCTAGCAGTGGTGAATGCTTATATTTTCATAATTTATTTTTGTACTGGCACCAATGGGAGTCAAACCAATGACCCCTGTTGTTAAAAGCACAATGGTCCATGAGCTCTGAGCTTCATGAGACCTAGATGGATACTCCCAACCTTTCATCAGCCAGTATCACAGTCAAGGCTCAAATTAAGACTGTGGTGGACCAAAGTAGAAAAAAGTACCAAGGCATTTTGTAAGGGTTTTCTCTGATGAGTTTATTAGATAACTGACTACTTTCTTATCTTCCCCAAAAGAAAAACTAACCATTATTGTGTTATTGCTCAGCACGCAGCGCCCTCCTGTGGATCCTTAAGACATGGTTTGTCACCAACACAATGTTTCCCCTTGTTGCAGCCACATATTAGCCTCTATACAGTAGCTGATAGTATAGAATACTCTCTACCTGTATTTTGAGTATTCCAGACATACCGTTAGCTATAGCCAGATAACGTATTGTTTGTTGGTTATTTAGATTAGTTATATGTTTTCATGAATAAGATATCAGTCAAACTCTTCACCAACGCAAAATATAAGTATATGTTATTTTGCGATGTAGATAGCATGATATTTAGTTTAAATATTTGCTTTCATATTTTCTTTTGATAAGAACTGAACTTGGTGTGTACGGAGAGATTCTGTATGAAAAAGAGGGAAAACAATATTTCTAAGGTTTATTAATAGACAGACAAACACAATAACACTGTGCATACAAAGGAGTACTGCCACAGATGTTAAAGTCTGTAAGTCAGAACAATCTGCTCTTCTCAGGGCAGAAGTATTAAGTATCACTAGCTGGTTGGTTGATGTTCCCTGGGTAACATTATTCCACTAGCTACTAGGCTACTTCTTAAGTAGTATTACACCAAATTATAGCACTTGCCTTCTTGATATTTATTGGTTCTGAACATTGTTTAGTCAACACAGTAGAGTGATGATATTGTTGCTGTTGACCTGGTAAAATGAGATAAATATTGTTTGTACTCTAACTACAAAAGAAATAGAGTGATTCAGTGGTAGATTTTATTTAAAAACTATTTAGATAGTCGTAATTTTCAGTTGGATGAAACCCACCTTGTTTCATTTATTTTCTATGGTGTAACTATATCATGTTATTTTAAACACACATCAAACAAAAAGCATGGCTTTGGGTGCCAAATAGACCATTGTAAAACAAGAGTGATCACTAAGGCCTTGGGGTTTGTAACTTCACGTCTTATCTGAAGTTAAAATGAAGATTTGAATGTTTGATATCCTGTACCCTGTTATTTAACTCTGGTCCCGTAGGGCCAAAACTCTTCTGTTTTAAATCCTCTCCTTCTAATCAGTGACTCAGTTGGACATGGGACTTCCAGGTAAAAACAAACAACACACATTTTTTGTTCCTTCAGGACCAGAGTTGAAATTGTTTCAAATTGGGTTCTATGTTCTCCCCTTCTATCAAGGGCATAGGGAGTACACTGTCTATTATGGCAGAACATCTGTTTGATTTATGCTTGTGCGGATAGGAAACCACGTAATCTGCAAAATTGGGTGCAGCCAGCGTCCTTATTGAGAGACCGCTAGCTTCAGGCTCTTTACTCTTTGTTATGCTAGCCAACTACTTTTGTAAATTAAATGTCTTGAAAATGTAGAAAATCACTGAATATCCTGCAAGAAATTGTTCCAATTGACAAACTTGAAACCAACACATATGCCAGGGTGCCAGGGTGGAAAAAACGTAGCCTTCAGGTAGAGCTTAGAATGTGAGTTTAGTGACTGAATGCAACAAAAAGAAATACAGTAGCACAATGACAAGATCACAGACTTTACTGTCTGACCAGCAGCTTGCTCACTCACATTTATCTTTATGAGTGTCATTTAAGGAAACTGGGAATCTATTTTTGGAGAGTAACGACTTCCGGACCTTCTGGCTCTCCTCTCTGCTGAGACAGATCCGGCACCCAAAGCACAGGCCCAGACCTCACAGCGGTCCTCCCTACAGGCTGTCCTGGTCCACTCTACTTTGGGCATCTACTCCTGTCAAAACAGAACAGAGGATTCAAGAGTTCCTATTGGATACTGGTCATTAAAAGGATATCACACACTGTACATGCATGCAGGCTCTAACTCATTCTGTTCTGCTCTCTCTCTCTCTCTCTCTCTCAGTTTACTTGCAAAGGGTTCCGTTGGCATGGGAAACATTTGTTTACATCGCAAAAGCAAGTGAAATAAAGAAATCTGTAATCAATAAGAGTGAAAATAAAAATTACACTCTCTGTCTTTCTCTCTCTTTCACACGCACAATTTAGGTTAAGGTACACTCTATGCTTTGTCATTAAAATAATCGTGTGCTTCTCTTAAAGACTGGCAAAGCACACCGCTGCCTCTGCCAATAACACCATCCCTACCCGTTGCATCTCCTCCCCACGCTGCCTGTTAGGTTCAGGTTGGACGACGGTGGATGTACAAAGCCCAAGAGAGTTGCCCCTTATGGCCAAGCATAACAGGGAGATAACAGGGAGACCTGTAAGCGCATGTACAGTACTGTGCAAAAGTCTTAGGCACCTGAAAGTTGAACTAAAGTCATTTATTTGGATTGTACTTGTTTATTTTCAAAGCATAATAATTATATTCATGTAATTATATATTATATTTATACACTTACTATCCTCAGATTTGAAAACAACCAGCAGTGCCCTCCCCCCACGATGCCCCTCTGACCTTGAGATCTTGGACCAGCAGTAGCACAAATCAAACAAGGTCTTGTATATCATGTGTCCAGTCAAAGCCCCTTGGTGATGGCTCCTCCATCCATTTCTTTTTTTAGACTGGACAAGTGTAATAGTTTCACTTCTTTAAAAATATAATTCTGGCATCACGACGTGGAAGATCTTCCCAATTGAAGGATACCAGTTTGGGGATTTAGCTGCAACTTCCTTCTTTCAATGGTAGCCGCAAAGCAGAGTTTGTCAGTGAGGAAGGAGCCAGAAATGGGCCTCAGATCAGCATCCTTCTGGCCGTCTGTGCAGGCTGTGCCGCCAGCCACTGAAATAAGGCCACAAGTACCCAAGCACAGGCTGTAGATTTCCTGGAGGAATAGCAAGCACACAAACATACACGGATGGAGAAATAAATAGGTCATGAAAATCTATGTCCATTGATGGAGGTTGTTTTCATTTTTATTTGATTACAGAAGCACTGTTATATTATTGTACATACATTGCTGTAATATCGCTGAATATATTAACTATTATTTTTTGCACATTTTGCACGGACCGAACTTCTAATCGTTGTGAATATCACAATGGTACCGTACCTTGGTACCTTACCGTATACCATATATTCTAAGAATTATACACCTACATTTTAGCATTGATTTTATTCAAAAAATCTAAAGAAATCATATATGTGATTTTTTTTAACTAGTATATTATTAAAAATGAGATTTTGATTATGATTGTCATCCAACAATGAATCCTTTGTCAACTCAAAATAAAGCAATAATTTTTTTTATGGTATAATACTCAATGCCTTTGCATTCATAAATTAACTACACTAAAGAATAAATGGAATACATTAATTAATCATTAGTTCATTTTATTTGTTTATCTTCATATTAACCTTAAACTGAATGCTACTCAAAGTATTGAATGCCTTGCTCTGAAGAGGCCCTCAGTAGATCACCCTTTGATTGGGTCTATACCTGCTGATTCCAGAGCTGTACCTAATGTCAACTTGTTATTTTTATTGAACATCATGACGGTAAGAGACAAAGGAAATGCAGTCATGCAGTCCCCTCTGGCCCTGACAGCTTAAGTCACAGAGCAGTCATCTTAGAGGAAGTGTGCCTAGATCCAGGCATTCAACAGTGACACAAGCACTGCATCTAAGTGAAAACTATGTTCTCCTTAAGTGTACACTCTATATACTGTACATGTACATTTAAAAGCATTGGTATGGTGTCAGCATGAATAGTTAAGAGGGATTTTCTATGTGCTACTTATTTGTTGAAAAAAAGCATAAAGGGGATTGGAACGTTTCAAGTAATTGAAAAAGGAAAGGTTATTGAAACACATCTAAAGCGTCTCAGGTTTCAAATGTAATTCCTCTAGATGTCCAGAAGATGGAGTCAAAGTTTTAAAGATTATAAATCCTTTTTAGGCCAAAAGATTTCTGAACAATTCCGTTGTGAACAAGGACACAGAACACTTAAGACAGTGGACAGCCTACGCATCGTAATGAATGGAATGGCCATGCTGGGATTTTTTTTTATTTATTGATAAATCTGTTTTAATTCACTTGTAAATGTGCCCTTCTACCGTATTGTTATACTTGGCACTCTGTGTTAGTTTAAACCAAGGTTAGATGATGAGAGAGCTACAGCTCAAGGTCAGTGGATAAAGCAGTGGATTAAAGATTCAGTATAATATCCTGAATGACTAGTCCAAGGTCTGATTGGTTCATTGAATTATAAGGAGTACCGTGTGGACGTCCTTGGTTTTCTATGTCAGTATTGACTGAGTATGCTGGCTGAGGATAGGGGTTAATGTAAAAAGTATGAAAATGTATGCACTCACTACACTCACTAAGTCTCTCTGGATAAGAGCATCTGCTAAATGACTTAAGGGAAAATGTTAATGTTAATCATGGACCCACAGTCCTCAGGCAAACTTAATGATGTGGACCATTTAAAATGACTAGTGTCCCTAAACTGCCCCCCTCCCTATGGGATCTGGGATATTTGGCCCCCACTATGATATTACAAATCTGTACACTCTCTCTTGTTCATGTTAAGATTCAAATCTTACCTGAGGCCGTCAATCAATAACATCTACTCACTAAGCCACTGACAAGGACTCAATTAGCCTAACCATTTTGGATTGGTGGCAAGTCCAGTTCGCTATCACAATTTTACACATTTACTTTGTAGTAATTATGGCCAAATACCAACCAGGCACCCAGGGAGATTGCCCAGCGGGCCTGACCTCCAGATGGCCCTTATGGATGGAATTAATCATAGTCACTTATAATATTCAAATTACATACATTATGGTAAAAGTTGAGGAATGTCAGGAAATTAACTTTCAAATTACAACACATCTCTCCACCACAAGGCAACATGAGAAGAACTGAAAAGTAGAAGAAATATATTTTCTCTTCCTTGTGGATAAAGGTATAGACTTTTATGACTTTGTTTATGAAATTGTGAAATGCTCTCTGTTGACATTTAAAAAAACTGCTTTTAAACTGCACATTTGTTTATACAACGAAAGGAAATTTGTTTGGAATCACAAAAAATGAACACTACAACTGTTCCTTCTGTCGTCAAGAGGGGAACCACAACTACAACTCCCCTCCTCAAGCCAACTTTTGCCCCCTCTTGACGACAGAGGCCCTTTCCCTAAAAGATAGGGCCGGCACTGCTCTCCCCCATAAAGTCTCAGAGTGTCAGGCTTCTCAGCTCAGCAGTCTTTACATTCACAACGGACCCCATATTCCCAGCAAAATTATAGCAGCAGTTAAAGTATGTCTCTCAGTTTACTGTTTTCTCCTTAAAAATAAACTGCTCAGGAGGACATAAATGGAGGGTTTTAAATGGAAATATGTGATCTGAGAATGTACATTTGTTTTATTGCCATTTTGTCCATTCATAAATCAACCCTACAGTCGCTGCACTGACGGGGAACAGGTTTCTTGATGCTTGTTTAACAGCTTCTTCTGAAACCGATGTGCACAGTGAGAAAAGTGAATAGTATTGTTTTTGCAAACTGTCGAGCTAGAGAGACAGTGCTTGAGTTCATAGCTGGCAGATCATTTGTCAAATGTTTTGCTACTTTTTTCCCCATGTTATTACATCTGACACTTTTCATTCCTGTGGAGAAAGGAGAAGAAAGGAGAGATAGAGTGATGAGGAGGGGATGAGAGGAGGAGAGAAAAAAAGGTAGGTAGGAAAAGTTATCTGGGATTGATAGTAGACACTGGGTGAAGGCTTTAAATAGTCTGTGATCTGCCAGCAGTGTGTCCCTATAGCATTGTAATTACAGCAGAGCACTGTAATTAGTTAAATGATATATGCAGTACGGGCTCCCTGTGCGCTATTATAATAATCACACACACACACACACACACACGCTTTACTCTTTACTCAAGGTCTTCAGAAGTTGTGAAAACACACTACTGCAGCACACTTCTTACTGTCCTTCCTTCCTCTGTGTCAGAATGCCTTTGTTCTTCTGGTGCTGTATGGTTCAGCCACCCTGTGTGTGTGTGTGTGTGTGTCTGTGTTTGTTTGTCTCTGTGTGTTTGTGTTTCTGAGGTGGGTGGGAGTCAGCTTTGATTGCATTTTGCAGGTGTTGCGGCGCCACTAAGATCATTTGTGGTAGGAATGGGTTGCTCACTCTGGTTGAGGCTGTAGACAGTTTGCACCAGGTTAATGTCTGTGTAAGATATCTGTCCACTTGGGGAAACGTCTGTGTTTAACATAAAGCCACACAAAACAACACACCCCTGAAATATACACAGTTAAATAATGTTAATATAGTTACAGTAAATTAGCAACCAACTTGCAAAAGAATCATGTTGACTACAAAACCCACACTAGAAAACTTTAGAAACATATCAACACAATAATTCAATGCCAACATCAGTATGTGAAATAGTTATTTATTTGTAAAATCGCTTTAAATAACTATTATGTTAAACTTGAAAATCTTCAAATGATTTGTTTGTCTGGTTGGTATACCAAGTGTTTGAAAGAGATGTTACAGAACGGAGATATGAAACACTATAGTCAGTTTATGGAGGAACGAATATCACTTCATATAACGACAGTAGACCAATTGTGTTCAGGTTGTCATGCTGTATCACCAATTTGCAAAGTAATGTTACCCTGAATGCATAATGCACTTCATTCACAACATATAGTAAGAGTAATTAAACTGAAGTGCGTTAAAGGATTACTGTTAGGTTTCCCATCTCACCAAAAATGTCTCTAAAAGAGGAAAACACACATTTAACTGCTTTGCGAGAGGATGGTTGGAGGAGCATATTAATCTGACAGCTCAGTGTGTAGTTTAAGGACATTTTAGCCAAATTTCATTTCACCCATAGACATGTATCTGCTTTACTCCACCTTTATGTTTGGTAAGTATTCCCCTGTTGACCATAGTTTCCCCTGGATAATCATTGGATACTGATATGAGACCTGAATGAAATGATATCAGCAATACACACAGTGCACTGTCATTAGACTGTCACAATGTTTTCATATAAACAATAACCATTTTTACAGTCCTATTGCATTGTGTGTGCTATTTGTGCTGTTTGCTGTACTTATTCATAGGAATGTGTGGGTGTGTTTGTGAGTGTGCATGAACATGTGGTAAATTCAGAATACTACTAGCTCTATGCAAAATTTAACAGGAAATACCATATTAGAATTGCTGAATAATTAATTGGAACACGGACATCCTCCTAGCCAGGCCACAGTACTGTGTATTACAGACAGAGGAAAACATGGTCAGTGAAGATACAGATATGAAAACACACGCACGGGCACGCATGGGCATGCACACACATGCATTCATTCAAGCAGACAGTTACTCAAGCAGACATACAAAGCATGCAAATGTACAGGGTGTCACACTGCTTGCTTAGACACAACCACTTCTCCCGGATTCATTCTATCCTGAGATTGGAACTGAGTACCTCTGTCTCGGAAAAACGTGACCCTCCTTCAGAATTCCAGTTCATCAAGGTACAGTGAAAAATGAAATGGTTATTTATATTATGCGTGGAATATATTGTCCTTCACCAAACAATTAATCTAGATTTGCTAAAGTCAGTAAAACAGTAGCCAACCTGAGTGTGGGCTTGCATTCCTCTAAACCAGAATTGTCATCCCACGAAGGGCCTAGAGTCTGCTGTTTTTTGTTTTTCCTTTTAATTGATGTCCAGACCAAGACAACCAGGTTAGGGGACTTCTCACACATGGGTTTTCCAGAGTGCCTTCTAGAGTTAAAGGAGAATTACACTAATTTACAACTTGATGTCAGATGGTTCCTCACCCATTGTTGTTCATGTTGAAATCATCTAGCTGACTACAAAGCATTATGAAAACATGTCTTAGCATGTTTTAACAGAAAATTGAAACCAACTCATTTTGCAGCCGAAAGGTTTTTCACTTTCTGACCAGATCATTTGTTATCAGAGGTGTGGAGTCGAATCACAAATATGATTAGTTTAGACTCGACTTAACAAAATCAAAGAAGACTTGCAACTCGACTTTGACTTCAACACCAATGACTTGTGACTTTACTTGGTCTTGAGCCTTTTGACTCGATCTGACTTGATACTCACCCGAAGCCCAAATATTAAAAATTATGCTATTAAAAAAGTGTGAAGCACATCAACTCTTCATTTAACAGATTATACAGCTGCTGGTCATATAATTAGAATATCATCAAAAAGTTGATTTATTTCAGTTATTCCATTCAAAAAGTGAAACTTGGATATTATATTCATTCATTACACACAGACTGATATATTTCAAATGTTTATTTCATTTAATTATGATGATTAAAACCAACAACTAATGAAAATCCCAAATTCAGTATCTCCGAAAATTAGAATATTACTTAAGACCAATACAAAAAAGGATTTTTAGAAATGTTGGCCAACTGAAAAATATGAACATGCAAAGTATGAGCATGTACAGCACTCAATACTTAGTTAGGGCTCCTTTTGCCTGAATTACTGCAGCAATACGGCGTGGCATGGAGTCGATCAGTCTGTGGCACTGCTCAGGTGTTATGAGAGCCCAGGTTGCTCTGATATTGGCCTTCAGCTCTTCTGCATTGTTGGGTCTGGTGTATCGCATCTTCCTCTTCACAATACCCCATAGATTTTCTATAGGGTTAAGGTCAGGCGAGTTTGCTGGCCAATTAAGAACAGGGATACCATGGTCCTTAAACCAGGTACTGGTAGCTTTGGCATTGTGTGCAGGTGCCAAGTCCTGTTGGAAAATGAAATCTGC